>JACXGK010007821.1:0-15988 GCA_016801125.1 Novumbra hubbsi
GATGCATTACAACACGAGGGGACAGATGCATTACAACACGAGGGGACCGATGCATTACAACACCAGGGGATCGAGGGGGCATCATCTTCTGTGTCTCACCTGTATCAGCTGCTTCCTCCAACAAGTACTGGACCGCAATCATCACCTTTCCTGAGGGCTGCAGATCCACCTAAAAACACACACACAGGTTGTCCTGACTACTGATGACCACAACCCAGCCAGGCCAGGGGCCAGTGTGGTGCCAAGGCAACCACCTCTCCCTCAATGTCATCAGGACCAAGGGCCTGACTGGGGGTTACAGGAAACAAAAGGGGGCACGGCTGAACTGAAGCCTGTCGAGAGCTTCAAGCTTGTGTATACATCACAGAGAAATGTACATGGTCCTCGCACACACACAGAGTGTTGAATAGGGCCCGTCAGGGCCCTGAAATCCTTTAATCGGGGACCAGCTGCACCACTGTGAATATCTTGACAGCCTGTGTCAACACGGTGTGACAATGGCACCGCCCGGGAGCACTGGGGTTCCCAGCTCCCCGTCATCCAGCACAGAGGAGGCCCTAACAAAAGTGAACAGCCACCCAAGCCATGGCCTATTTTCACAGTCTCAAGTGTGTAACCAGAAGGTCCTGGTCCCCTTTATGCACATACACTTCAGCACTGACTACGGTCAGACCCTGGAATCTACAGATCAAAACATGCACTGCTGCCATAGTCACTTATCTATAACATTCCTCGTGGTCACTTGACCCCTGTGTAAAATAACACACAACTCATGCAGGATGCTAAGGGTTCACACTGCGGCTAAAGTCCCTCCTACCCAGAATTCAGTGCTGCCGTTGGCCTTCCTGCAGCGCTCGGCAAGGACTGACACGCCCACTGTGACCTCGGCCAATGGCTCCTCCGCAGTCTTCATCAACACTACCTGCAGAACACGACCCTCGTAGATGTGGGCGTCGAAGCTGGCCTTCCAGGCTGGGAACATGGTGGGCTTCCTCTGAACCAGGGTCTTACCACGCTCTGGAGGCCAGAGGAGCGGCAGACAGAGGTTAAACAGGTCTGAGAGGGACTAGAACAACCTGAAAACAATATTGGTGGTTAGGCACATCGTGGTGAGTGAGTGTCTGACCCGTGGTGAGAGCCTCCTTCATCTTGATGGCACAGAAGGGAGGTTCAGAAGGGGCCAACGGTGACAGCACACCCAAATCATAGGAGTTGAAGGAGATTCGCAGGAAGGGCGCCATGGTGACGAGTCACTGGGCCACCTGTTCAAAAACAAGGCCAAGGGAAATGGTACCGGACAGAATTGCTTTAATGACGGTCCCTCAATGGGCCTGCTGCCCTTACGGATGAGACAGCTGTGATTTAGTGTCTACAACAGCTGTGACTCAGTGCTAACAATAGCTATGACTCAGTGCTAACAACAGCTGTGACTCAGTGCTAACAACAGCTGTGACTCAGTGCTAACAACATCTGTCATTAAAGTCAACCACCCTGCACACATGCCCACAGACACCTCTGGCACATGCTGCTCATGTGGAATGTAGATCCTAAAGCAGCCCTAGGTTATACATTCCCATTGAAAGTGAAAGGCTCTTGGAGAGTGTGTGTACGTGTTAGCGTGTGTGTATTTGTTGTGTGTATTTGTTGAGTCACCTCAACAATCTGAATCTGAACCTGTCACAGGCCTCAGATTCACCCATATCATTAAAGAATGATCCCACCCCCGAGCGAAAACATCTGTGTTACATCTCACATACCGTACAACATGTGAGGCCACACGGAGCCCTACGGCTTACTTTTAAACAGTTGGTCAAATATTATAACAACCCTAATCCAAAGCAGCACACAGGGTACAGGAGAAACCATTGTGGCCTTTAGGTACTTTGACCAGAGCAGGTGCTTTTATCATTGAGTGAGTGAGAGTGTTTTGAGGGTGTTTGATATATGAGCAGGTGTTGATGAATCAGTGTTCCCTCTGAGCATAGTGTAGCTCCCGCCCCTTATTAGCCCTGATTGGCTTACAACTAACAGACTGGGGGTTAATGGTCAGATGCACCAACCACACCAGGCTGCTGGTGACCTTGGGGTGTGTCGCAGCCTAATTCATCCTAACGTGTCATGTACAGCTGTTTGATGTTGTCATGCTGTTGTTGCGCCACTTCATCTGTGAAGCTAATACGTAGCACAGTCTTGATACCTCTCCAAATTAATATTCTCACTATTATACTATGCTACTACTACTACTACTATTTGACATACTGTATTTCTCCGTTAGAAGAAAACTATTTCATAGTCTTTCAATCATCTGCTCTGCCATTCAAAGGACTCCTCTCCATGCACTCCTGCTTGCACACATTGTTTCATTCACAATCTATACACATTCTTCAAATAGCAAATGTATCTGCTGGTAGAGAAGGCATTTCCCTCTGTTATTGGGAGAGCGCATGTCTTAACAGGTCCAAAGTCTAAAGCTCCTCACCGAAATACCTGTGTTTCTGTTGCATCAGGTCTACCTAACGCACCAATGTGTCAGAAGGCCAAGAAAAGGCAGAAACTAAAGAGGCGGGATAGGGACTGTGGAATATGTGGGGCAAGAATATGTTGACACTGACAAAGACATTGACATGAATATGTAGAGACTGAGGAAGACAGAGACATGAATAAGTCAACAATGAGGAAAACATAGAGACATGAATAAGTCAACAATGAGGAAAACATAGAGACATTAACATGCAGACACTGAGGAAAACATAGAGACATGAATATGTAGACACTGAGGAAAACAAAGACATTAGTAGGTAGACACTGAGGATTAGTGCTGGGAATTGCAAGGGACCTCACAATACTATGTCATCGCAATACTATATGATCAAGGGCCAATACCAATGCATTGCGATTTTCATGATTCAAATGTTTCTATGTATTGGGATTCCATATTAAAGATAAAAATCTTCACTGTACATTGCAATTTGTTGAGAACAAAATTACCTAACAACAGTCAATGGAAACCAAAATCACCAACCAACTTACATCAAAAATGAAAGTAAACAATTAAATCACAGGCTGTACTAAGTTTCATTGTGGCAACTCATAATGTGACTCAGGAGTGTGCATGGTCCCCTCATGCCTGTATGACCTCCTGATGAGAAGGTAGATGGTGTCCTGGGGAATCTCCTCCCAGACTTGGATCCGGGCCTCAGAGAGCTCCTGGACAGTCTGTGGTGCTACTTGGCATAGTCAGCTGCACCAATAAATAACATCCCAGAGGTTATCAATTGGATTCAAGTCTGGGGAACATGAGGGCCAGTCAATGGCATTTATGCCATAATTATCCAGGACCTGCCTACACTGCCACTGGGCACATGAGGCTGGGCATTGTCCAGCACCAGGAGGAACCCAGGCCCCACTGCATTAGCGTAAGGTCTTGAGGATGTCATCCCAGTACCAAACAGCAGTCAGGGTAATGTAGGCCGGCACGTGGAGGTCTGTGTGACCCACCGCCAAACCGGTTATGCTGAATGTCACATCTTTGAGTAAACCTGCTCTCATCTCTGAAAAGAACAGGGCAACAATGGCGGATCATTGTTACCCTGAACACCAGAGAACAACTCTGGTGTTCTCTGGCAAATGCAAATGGAGCTGCACAGGGCTGGACTGTGAGCACAGGTCCCACTAGAGGATGTAGAGTCCTCATGCCACCCTCATATATCCTCTCTACAGTTTCTGGTCAGAAACACACCAGTAGTCCACTAGAGGTCATTTTGTAGGGCTCTGGCAGTGCTCCTCCTGTTCCTTCTCACACAAAGGAGCAGATATCAGTCCTGTTGCTGGGGTGATGCCCTTCTACGGCCCTGTCCAACGCTCCTTGTTAACAGCCTGTCTCCTGGTATCTCCTCCAGGTTCTTGAGACTGTACTAGGAGACACAGCAAACCTTCTTGGGACGGCACACCTGAAGGAGCTGGATTACCTGTTCAACCTGAATGGGCTGCAGGTACCGCCTCATGCTAGCAGTAGTGACAAAGACACTTAGAGACAAACCTGTCAGGAAGAATAATTAAAGAGCAATTGTCTGTGGCCACCACCTGCAAAACCATTCCCATTTTAGGGATGGTCTTGCTGTTGCCTCTCCAGTGCATCTGTTCATTTGCACCAAAATAGGTGTCATTGATTCACAATTGCGAATGCTTCCTAACTGGACAGATCACTGAAGTTTAACTGACCTGGTGTGCTACTGTGATGATTATGTGTTCCCTTAATGCTTTTTAGCAGTGTACATGCCACTGTATTCAGCTATTTGAAAATAAATGTATATATAAAGTTACATTTATAAGGAAAGTTGCTAACTTTGGCAGTTTTGTAACAACAAATAAAAGCTGACTAATGATTTGTCATAGTTGCTGTATGGGTGCAGGTTTTAAAATAGAAACTACGTCACAGATTGGGTGACTTACTTGGCTTGGTTGGAATTGTTCAGGTGTCTGGTAAGAGAACAAGCCAGGGCTAGTTGTTTTGGTTTCTCTGCGGTCCCTGCTGTCCCTACGTTCAACCCTGAATGAGACCTACTTGATTTTTGTGCAACATGATTTACACTTACCGTGAGACCCTATACCTTTGAGTGGCGTTGGGGTCAACAATGTTTTGTCACATTTCTGTTGCGAATAAAAACAATATAGCCGCTTTTAACTGCTTGAAAATCCATATCAAAAAACGACTCAGAAAGACAAAGAGAAATCGGTTTAAAGATCATCTTAAATAATATTGCAATACTGCACCGTATCGAGTTTCCCCCGTCCATACTGAGGATAACATAGAGACATGAATATCATATGCATCAGGCAACTACAATTTTTAATCCACTTGCATGTGATAGAATGCTACTTTGCAGCTGGGTACATGGCACATGCTGGTCCTATCTTTTGCAGCTGACAGTTATTATTTCCTGTGAGAAATTCTGCATCAGCCTCCCAAAGACCTTAAACTTAACCACCAACTTGAATGTACACCATAATATAGGTCAACTTTATCAATGACCTGCTTAGTCAGTTGACATTGGTTCAGTGTATTGGGGGGTATTTACAAGACTGTAAATGATTATTAGAATGCACAAGGAAACAGATTTAAATAACCAGCACACTCGCTATTGAAAGCAGTTATCACTCAGCGCCTAAACAATTATATTATGATCTAACAGAGAAGAGGGGGGTGAATGACTAAAAGCTCAAGTCAAAAACAGACTCATAACTCCATTCAAAATGACCATAGTTTAACGGTTACTATATGACATCTCCATGGGTTTCTGACCACCGAGACATGCGACTACCAAACACAGACAAAGTTAGATACCCCACCAAGCAATAGAGCCTAAAGACGAAGTTTGCCATCCTCGAAAATGAAGAATGCAACACAATGCGCACTCTAGTGTTTATAAAGGCACACAATATGTAATACAAAGTGAATGACTTCATACACCCGCACACACACAAACAGTATGTTAACAAGAGTGCCTTGAACATCTTCTCAAAAGGTACAGCTTCCTCCGTTTGTCAAGATGTGGATGTGGTTCAAAACATTTGGTTGGCATAAGACTAGTGACTCATATAATGCAGTGTAAAAGGCAGAGGGGTACATAAAATGGCCCTTCACACCAGCGATTATCAGTGAATGCATAGAAAGAATAGGTTGTCGTTAAATTCAACGTAGTTATTAACCAACAACTAGAAGAAGTTGAACTGTTCAGGAAATGTCAAGAAATTGTGAAACAAAACGGACAGTTGTGGATAAGTGGAAGTCTGAAACTATTTCTAAACAAATGGCAACCCCTTGCATCATGCATGTCTCAAGGAACCCAAAGTTAAATAGAGCGAAATAGTATGCGGACACATTTCTCTTTTTGTCTTATCATTTTGCAAACTTGCTCTACATAATGAAATGCCATTTAATATTGACAACATGGAAAATTCAATAAATGGGTCCCGTAAGTGCACCCTTGTGACTTCAAGGAAGAGTTTAACTCGCGTATTATCCAAACGTCTCAATCGTTGAAAAGCGGCAGTTATGTTGTAGCATTGACAGTTATTTCAAATTCTAAATTATTGTATCTAGCATAATAAATAGCTAAATTCCGTGTATAGCCTACTCTGTTTTTTGTTGTGGAAATTGTGTGTCTCCATAGTCATAGAGACAAACTCAAACAAAACAAATGGTTACTCCTATTTCTAAAACCCTTCAAAGTTGCACACAACAAGCATACAAACCCCCGTAACACGATGACATTTTCAACCGTTAGTCAACCCTGTTGCTACTATATGGTATTTTTGTCTTAATGATCACTGAATAACCTTAACCTGTTTTATTCAAACTCTTGTGTTGAAAAAAAAACGAATTACTGTTTTACGCAAAATTCTACTAATTTTAAACTAGTTTGGCTCACGAAAACACACCCAATTGGTGGAATATACGCCAAGATGTAGCCAACAAATGCGAGCCGCAATGTTACGGATGATGTCAGCGGCTGCCAGAATCAACAGATAACATTACAGTTGTAATTATTTAAAATAGGCCAACACAATTTGTGACAAGTTTATTCTGCAATTTAGACCTTGTCTTTAGAGAGTGGCTGTTTTTTGTCCTAAAACTATTAAAGCATAGGCTACATTTATCAAACTACAAAACAAACTGAACAACACCAAAGTTTCAAATTTAGCTGTATATTTCTCAACTAGTCGAATGACCAAACGCATTTTCCGATGACTTACCTCCTCTACTGGATTATTTATTGTTTCGTTACTTTTCTTCTAGTCTACTCTCCTGTTTCTTGTTCTGTGATTCCGTCGTTCGAGGAAGTACAGCTAGCGACGACCTCAGACTTCTCCGTGGACTGAGAAAATGTGACGTAGACCAGGTACACACGCACAAACACGCGCACACACGCTGCACTGCAGTATTTGCGCTATTATGCCCAGGTGTGTTTCACGTGTGATCTCTTGTGTAACAATAAATGATCTTGCTATTGTAAACATCCTAAAAAACGTAATTCCAATAGTTAACCCAATGATGATTAGGCAGCCTCCACTAATTTCACTGTTTCAGTCTATATCTACAGACTACAGCTGAGCGTTTTCTAAGTGCTGTGAGACTGTGGCTGTCCTAGATGTCTGTATGTGGGAGAAGACATGGGATGGGTTTCACATAAAGTCTTGCTGTGTGTGGGTTTGGATCACGCGGCTGGGCTGTGGGGTAGTCTGGGTTTAGGCAGAACTCTGTGGGTGTGGAGGTGGTATATTTGGCTGCTGCTACCGCTGTCCCTTAGGCTAATCTGGCACTAAAATGTTAAATTGCACACTGTAAAATGTTTTAGCATTAAGTGCAGATATATCCACCATACACACTGACACAGATAGGCAATTGCACATACATACACATATAAAATCAATATTTAAGAGTATATCAGAGATTACATCCACACTGTAGTTGGTCTATTATTTATCCCTACATAAAGGCTTAATTATGCATTATTTAGACAGTGGGTGTGCACATGTTTGTGTGCGTGTTTCTGCATTCATGTTTTTTGTGTTTGGATGCCTCACAGACAGGCGACAGGAGACCTCTCCCGGATGGGCGGCTACCTGTGTTTCTACCTTTCTACCATCATGGTTGCGCAACATGGAGATCAGACTCATGACTGAACTGGGGAAGTCCTCATCTTACAGGATTCCACACGTCCCACACCTCTGTGGGTGTATGAAACTCAGCCTCCAAATTTGCAATTTGACTCAGCACATCCCTTATGAACTTCTCTTCCACCCAGGCAAACCACTAGGTTGATATAGATCCCTATATAAAAGTAAGGCACTATAAACCCTAGCCTATATAAAGACAGTAAATGTAGTTGAAAAGACGCTAAAAAGATGTCATTCAAGTTAGTTTGCTTAGTGCGTAGGGACAAGTCTGCAATTTTGGACCCAGACTGGGTTATGGTGTGAGGGTCCTTGATGTTCAGAATTGATACTTTCTGTCTCCTGTCTTTGCCGACTAGTACTGTCTCTACAGTGTAGTTTGTATATACTGAGTTGTACTGTCTCTACATAGTGGTTTGTCTATACTGAGTTGTACTGTCTCTACATAGTGGTTTGTATATACTGAGTAGTACTGTCTCTACAGAGTAGTTTGTATATACTGAGTTGTACACTCTCTACTGAGTAGTTTGTCTATACTGAGTAATTCTGTATCTACTGAGTAGTACTATCTCAACAGAGTAGCACTGTCTATACTTAGTAGTACTGCCTCTACTGAGTAGCTTTGTCTGTCTCTACTGAGTTGTTTTGCCATCTGTCTGTCTTCTAATGAGTAGTTTTGCCATCTGTCTGTCTTTGCCGAGCAGCTAAGTTCTGTGTAGCCTGTCTCTGCTGAGTAGTTCTGTTCTCTCTAGTTCTGTTCTGCCTGTCTCTGCTGAGTAGTTCTGTTCTCTCTAGTTCTGTTCTGCCTGTCTCTGCTGAGTAGTTGTGTTCTCTGTAGTTCTGTTTTGCCTGTCTCTGCTGAGAAGCTCTGCTGTGGCTTTTGGGACATTTGACGATAGCCGCTTATTGCGATGTTATCTGGGACTTGTTGGATTCAGTTGACTGGAGAGAAGGGCCTGTCGTAATGTTGAGAATAAGGGGGTTTGCCTTTGTTATGAAAGCCCAGTAAATACCTTCCTAATGTCAGTGACTTCCAGCTAATTGAACACACGTCACCCAGCCATGGCCAGTTGTTACATCCAACCACAACGGACATAACAAACATAAACCTAACGGCAGCCCTGAAATAGTGCACAACATAGTAATAAACAAGGTACCATTTGGGACAGACGTATTATCATATGATACATACAGCCGCTCTCTGGAGCTGGGCTTTAATGGGTGATTGTCCATCCGTTTATGCTTCTTTCTATGTAAACCGACACTTTTGACAGTGTGGAAACCACGAGAGTCTGCATGTTTGCCTGGTTCTCTCTTTGTGTATTTCGTCCAGGGTGCGAAAGAGGGAGGATTCTAAAAGTAGACTGGTATAGAGGGAAGAAGAGAGGAAGAGAGGGAGGAATAGAGGGAGGAATAGAGGAAGAGAGGGAGGAATAGAGGAAGAGAGGGAGGAATAGAGGAAAAGAGGGAGGTAAAGGGAAGAGACAGGCAACAGTGACTCTGTAGTGTGGGCTACATGCAGAGTCTCAGAAGTGGGACATAACAGCGTGTCCCTCACTTCTCCCACCCTCCTCCAACTCTCTCTTTCACTCCTGGTTTCCTTTCTCTTTCCACCGCATTGCAGAGGAACATGAGACAAGGCGCAGGCCCAGAAATGTCAGGCCAATGTCAAGGAAGACATCCAGCATGTTACGAGTTCTTGTTCTCTCTTTCTCCGCTGCAGCTCCAGTTCTAAGATTTTCTGACTTCTCTGAGAAGTCTCTGAAAAAGGGTTAAACCACTTCCCACATCCCTATTGACGAGGCTTTCTTTCTTTGAACATGAAACAGCCAAGGAAAACATAACTGCGTGAAGACAGGGGTGTTTGGTAACCAATGGCAATACGAGTTTCAGAACTGAGAGCAAAGTTTTATGGCCAGGGACGCATACACACATACACACACACACACCTCTTTCACCTCTGGTGAGTTGGACAGATACTGTATCTTATCATTGCCAAGGGAATTTAGAATAAGGCAGTTAATGCAGTGCAGTTTTAATGTTATTCTCTCAGGTAAAAGTCTGGCAGCATATGTGCCAGAGGAAAACGGTCAAACAACCGAATAATAGCATCAGATTAAGCTGACCATATTAAGCAGCGGTCAATGAATGTCTGTGATTGTGGAGTTGCATGCTTTCCTGTCTGTGTCCACTGCCTGGGCATTCATATGGGTGCATTGAGGCTGCGTGGGGTCATGACAGAGTACCATCACACACTCAGTGACAGTAATGAGGACACAGAAAATCAGAAGAGGAGACCTGACCTCCCTCCTTTTGCTTTTAAGTTTCACTTCTCATCCAGGTTCTACAGACATCAAATGTTTGAAGCTATCATCCTGTGCCATCGTGTGTGACCTCTATTGGGACCATCACTAATATCTCACATCCAGTTTTTCTGATAGTATCGGTGTGTGTCATAATGTTATACCACTGCTAATGCAACAAATACTGTGAAGGATTTTCACATTCCCTGGAAGGCACTTAATTTCTTTTTACTGTGTTATTTGTATTTTTACTTTACTTTTACTGTCGTGCACCAACATACCAAATCAAATTCCTCGTATGTGTAAACCTACCTGGCATTAAAGCTGATTCTGAAACTGTTTAAGAGTATTACCAGACTGGACCGTATGACCAAGCACGGTCCGCGGAGGAACGTGACTCCAGGGAGGACGATGAACAGGAATAGATGAATGCCATTTAGTCAGGAGAGGGTTTCATTGGCGAGGTAGGTAGTATGGGTATTGGGCCTTTGGTTTTTCCTGGTCAGATCATCCAAAAAAACCTGGACTTATTTGAAGACTGTCAGCTTCACAACTCAGTCTCTTAAATATCAGAACAATCCAGGTACAGGAGGGAAAAGTCATACGGTTGTATGAAAGAATTTGCTTCATTATTTATCTACAAAAAAACTCTAATATGTGACCTATGGCACACTAGGTGGTCCAATGGTCTAAGCTATTGCCTCCAGCACAGACACACACACACACACACACACTCGTTCAGCAACAACACTCCTGTCTTTCCACACTTTAATAAAGCCAATAAATACCTGAAAACCAAAAGGTCTAATATGTTAAGATATTTTTATTTCCACTATTATTCATTTCCATGTCAGCGGTCAGCACAGTTCTAAGAACTAAGAGGGCAAGACTTGTGATCTGAAAGAAGGAGCAGGTACAGAAGGGAACAATTGGGAGTAAAGCAGAGCCTGTGGATGATGAATGATCCAGCCTATATAGAACAAGGTGTCTGCAACTTTCAGGTTCACCCACACTGTTCTGGGCCAGGAACCCTCAGGGGAGCGATACAGAACAGTACTGCCCTTCACACCAAGCCGTTCTCCTGTACACAGCTCACTGTCCGTCTCTGTACGGTCTATCTGTTTACTCTCTGTACTATCTTTATGATACCTGTACCTTCAAAATATACATATGACAGATGTCAGCCAGACTGGACATCCCATTTCCTTCAGGATAATAAGAAGAAACCACACGAAATGACACAAAGAGAATATTCAACTTCCGTCACTTAACATCTGAAATAAATAACTAATCTAAGTCCTCTACAGTGGTGATGGTACATAGTGTGTTTCACATCGGGGAAACCCCTGTCATTATGACACAAGTCTGAGCTGGGGTTACAATCAATGAATTACAGTAAGAGTGCACTTAACTTCCTCTTTCAGTTCCATTCCTCTTTATCAGTGCCAATAAATCAAAAATAATCTTGAACATAAGTATTTACATTAAGTACACTGCTCAACAAAAATCAAGGGAACACATAATTAATTTGTCCAAACAGTGATCGCAAGTCGAAAGCTGACTGACAGGGATAGACAGTTCCGTAACAGCATAGTTACTCAATGCCACAAAAGAACATCTTTAAAGATTACCACAGAATGGAGCCCAGTTTCAACAAAACTTTACATATTGAGCTTCGCTAATCTGGAATTTATGGCAGGACTGCAATTTGGAAACGGCGTGTATCCTAAGGAAATTAGGCCATTTTACATACAAGACTAGATGCACCCTTCACGATGTTCCAACATTCCAGGAAGATGTCCCCATACACACTGGTGTTATGGACAACATGCTGAGGTTCAACCTCCCCCTTGGCCTCCACAATCACCAGATCTGAACATCACTAAACCTTTATGGGAGGTTCTGGAGCACAGAGTGTGAAGTAGATTTGAACCTTCATCCCTCAAATAACTGGAGGCTTTCTTTCTTGAAGAAAGGCTTAGGTTCATGTTCCAGTACACACAATTCAGGACTTGTATGACAGCATTCCAGCATTGAAGCTGTTTTCAAGGCAAAGAGTAGCCCAACTTATTAGGTCCTTGATAATAATATCCTGTTAGCAGTTTTGTCCAACCCCCGTATCTCTTAAGGTACTGTCCCAATGGTTTAGAAATAATATATTTATTTTCTAAACCATATATCATGACAGCATATTCTGGGTCGAATGGGAAGTTAGGATATAGTACATGGAGATTCCACTTCCATGCTCAGGTTGACATCGTTTTCCTGACCTCTGGTCTGGATGTAGGCTCCACTAGTAGAACATGCAGTTCAAACACATTTACTTCAATTGTTATTTCCCTTCTACAGTGCATAGTCTTTAGACCCATATGTGAGCTCTTGTCAAAACTCGTAATGTAAAAAAACATGTAAAAGTAGACAGATCAATTAACATGTATTCTTCTTTAATAAAGCTTCAATAAAATTCACAATTGTTTTGAAGATATTTTTCCTTCCCGAGTGGTTAATTCCATGAAAGACTTGAGAGTAAGTCATAGGTAGCCTCAAAGAAATTCTTTAGAAGAGTACATATGTGGGCCAGCTTCTCTCCTGGCTCTGGGCTTCACACCTGCTGTGGCAACGGGACGGGAATGTTGGAGTGTTTCAAAGTAGGTGAGTATGTTCCCTCCTTTAAGAACAACATGTCTTCTGTTCTCCTCTGTTGGTCCACAGAGTAGGACACAACCGTAATAGGTGTACTTATTCCTGTGTCTTACATGTTTCCTCTCAGTGTTACATTCAGGCATCTTGTGGGATGGTTATATGTGGCAGGAGACTGGCGGTGAAGACCTGTGGATATGTCTGATAGCTGAGTAAGGCCCGTCCAGTCTTACGACCCACTTAGAATGACCGCTGCTATAAAACTGTAGCTTCCTCCATGGCATTCACCCATCTGGGTAGAGAGAGAAGTTCTGGCTGTAATTACATTATAATACAATGATGATGGTTGATGTTGTCATGCCCATCAGATGACTGAATGAGGCCTGTGTGGGACCCATGGGTACTCAATCACATGAAACGGCAAACAACGTGTTAGAACGCTGGCTGCTAAGTGGTCTTTGAAAGGTCACATGGTCAGAAACAAACAAGGTGAAGTCACCTCTTAGCAGTGTGGCTGTCCTCAGCCTTAAAGGTATAGTACAGAGTCTTCTTATGGTACAGCTCAAACACATTGGTCCGTTCCTCTCCACCAGGCCTGTCAGGAAGCTTTACGGTGAAGCCCAACAGAGGCAAACTCTCAGACGCCACCTTCTCCTGGAGACAGACCAACAGACAGGAGACAGGGGAGAAAATGGGAGGAAAGAGGAGGACGAGAGATGGACAGAGAGGAAGGGAGAGAGTAGGATGGGAGATGGACAGAAAGAGGATGAGAGAAAGAGGATGTGAGGACAGAGAGAAGAAGAGAGAACGGGGGATGTGAAAAGGACAGAGAGAGGAAGAGAGAAAGAGGATGTGAGAAGGACAGAAAGAAGAAGAGAGAAAGATGATGAGAGGACAGAGAGAGGAAGAGAGAGAGGATGTGAGAAGGACAGAGAGAGGAAGAGAGAAAGAGGGCGTGAGAAGGACAGAAAGAAGAAGAGAGAAAGATGATGAGAGGACAGAGAGAGGAAGAGAAAGAGGATGTGAGAAGGACAGAGGAGGGAAAGGAGACGAACCAAGTAACACAATTATAATTAACTTGTTCTTTCTAAAGGTATAGTCTGTGGGGGGACGTGGGCATTCACCAAACCAAAAAGTACAGAGAGTTGCTATGTTCTGCCTCCGCCTGAGTGATGCTTTGGGGTTCAGGGTTGAGGGGATGGTGTGTTCCCCCTCACCTCGCGGGCCTGGTAGGTGTAAAGCACCTTGTCTTTGAGTTGGAACCACAGCCTCTTCCAGCTCCTCTTGGTCCTCTGACTGCGCTGCAGACTCCCACTCATAGCGCCAGCCTCTGACACAGTCACCTAGGCGGACCACAGAACAACACCTCGGTTGGATACAGGATCATCTCAGAAACCGAAACCTCCCATAATGGGGTTTCGGTTTACCCACAGTGACTGAGACATTAGAAACGTAACGGAGGATTACTCATCCGATTTGCAACTTTTCAAGGAAAAGTGCACCTATTCCAATAACCACATCACCATTGGGTTGCAGTAATAAAGTAGCACTTGTCAGTTAGATACGAGGACAGGTGTCCTAGGCTGGTCCAGCGGTCAAACAGAACATACATACTGGTCCAGCAGTCTGACAGAACATACTGGTCCAGCAGTCTGACAGAACATACATACTGGTCCAGCGGTCAGAAGAACATACATACTGATCCAACAGTCCTGGTCCAGGAGTTAGACAGAACATACATCCTTGTCTAACGGTCAGAAAAACAAACATACTGGTCTAGCGGTCCGACAGAACATACATACTGATCCAATGGTACAAAGAACAAACATACTGGTCCAGCGGTCAGACAGAACATACATACTGATCCAACGGTCCGACAGAACATACATACTGGTCCAGTGGTCCGACAGAACATACATACTGGTCCAGCGGTCCGACAGAACATACATACTGATCCAACAGTCCGACAGAACATACATACTGGCCAGCGGTCCGACAGAACATACATACTGGTCTAGAGGTCAGACCTAATTTACATACTAGTCCAGTGGTTCGAAGAACATACATACTTATCCAGCGGTCAGAAAGAACAAACATACTGGTCCAGCGGTCAGACAGAACATACATACTGCTCCAGCGGTCAGATGAACAAACATACTGGTCTAGAGGTCAGACCTAACATACATGCTGATCCAGTGGTCAGACAGAACATACATACTGGTCCAGCGGTCTGACAGAACATACATACTGGTCTAGAGGTCAGACAGAACATACATACTGGTCCAGCAAACAGACAGAACATACATACTGGTCCAGCAGACAGACAGAACATACATACTGGTCCAGCAGACAGAAAGAACATACATACTGGTCCAGCAGACAGACAGAACATACATACAGGTCCAGCAGACAGACAGAACATACATACTGGTCCAGCAGTCAGACAGAACATACATACTGGTCCACCAGTCAGACAGAACATACATACTAATCTAGGAGTCAGGCAAACATAAATACTGCTGCAACATTGCTATTAAAGAAGTCTCTCCTTTAAAAGTCCCCCTCGCTCCTCTATTCAGTAACACATAAAATGACAAAAGAATAGAAAATAAATGCATGGACATCAGGCTGGAACAGAGTCATGTATTGGGTGTGTGTGGTCACCTGGGTCAGAGACACGGTGCCCTTGCGATGTCTCCACAGGCTGGGAGTGGGAATGTTCTGGAAGACGGCAGAGAGTGGGCGGCTAGAGCGGCGGTTAGAACGAGGACTGTCAGTACCAGTGGGCCCAGATACATCTCCTCCTATGGAGACACCTCACCTTAACACCTGAACTCACATTCCTTATACTCCTGCACCGTCCAGTATAATATACAATGTATTCACAGTACAGTTTACTACTATATATACAGCACAATACAATAACCTACACTTCAGTATAGTATATTTACAGTACATTATATTAGTGTACAGTTTAGTACAGATTAGTACACAGAACAGAAGACTAAAGGAAATACTGTGTTGTGTACCTCTCTTCTTCAGCTCACTGTAACAGTGGTCACACACTTTGGCCATGCGGTCCTTCAAGTACTTCAGAGGGTATCTGTTCCTGGAGCAGCTCCGGCACACAATCTGAGTATAGCAAGGACACAGATCAGGTCTGACAATATGGACAAGAGCACACTCCAGCTACATCACCCTGTATTAGTCTAGGCGTTTAGTCACAGCTATTCCGTATAGAAAAACAGTGTACAGAGTGTGCATGATACTCCATGGTTCTCAGAAGTCGGATTTGAAAAGTATATATTTTTTTCTGAGGGTGTCTGTTGGGGCCTTAGACCCTCCTCAAAACATTGTGATCCTATCTG
>JACXGK010007823.1:0-24203 GCA_016801125.1 Novumbra hubbsi
GATGGTTCTGGGGTCAACCTACCAGCCCTGTCCTGATGGTTCTGGGGTCAACTTTACAGCCCTGTCCTGATGGTTCTGGGATCAACCTCCCAGCCCTGTCCAGATGGTTCTGGGGTCAACCTACCAGCCCTGTCCTGATGGTTCTGGGGTCAACTTTACAGCCCTGTCCTGATGGTTCTGGGGTCAACCTTACAGCCCTGTCCTTATGGTTCTGAGGTCAAACTCACAGCCCTGTCCAGATGGTTCTGGGTTCAACCTCACAGCCCTGTCCTCTGGGGGGTCCAATTTCACTTCCTGCCGTTGCCGTGGAGATACACACGGGTTATAACATGTGGTTGGGGGCGGGCATTAGTCTGGGGTGGCGTGGGCTGGGCAAGGCTCAAGACATATAGCACAGAGGTTGGCAGGACAGTTGACTGAAGGGGTAACACAGGCCGAGGCTTCAATGGAACCCTATTCCCTTTATAGTGCACAACATCGGGTCCAGGGCTTACAGATTTGGGATCCATTTAGAAGCCATGCCACAGTTAAAGGGGCCTGGGTCTCAAACAGGAGGTGCTGTTATCGAAGCAGGCAGCAGGCCATGACGAGGACTGAGATAAATGAGATATTAAAAGACGTAATTTACCCTCTCTTTTAGTTCAATATAGTCTAATCTCAGCCTATCACGCTCCTCTTGTACATGGAAGGCCTTCCAGTGGAGGATCAGAGTGAGGTCGGGAGAACAGAATAAGTCAGTGTCAATCCGAGTCGAATGCATAGAGATTCAGACACCTCCAGAACGGACAACATCTTGCCGACAATCGACATTCTATTCATCCTCATGACGAGAACTGAGACTCAAACTATAACTGCTGACGTTCAGTTTCATGACATGGGTTAAAATTGTTCTGTGATTGTACATCATGACACAGAAACCTCCTCCAACTCTTTGAATATATGGCACAGATGTCAATCAAAACGTAAAACAGGTAGAAGGGGAAAACCACAGTTCACTTGTAGAGAATAGAAATCATGATTGTGACAAATAGTCTGAATGGAAAGTCTTCCCACGACTGTTCAGGATAAACCAACTGTCAACTTCTGACGGCATGCAGGTTTTTACAAAATATTTGTATTATTATTATTATTGTTATTATTATTCATGTATTTTCAAACCAAGCTTGCTAACTAAACTAAACACTACGCAGAATGTTCAGGCAAACCTGCATGTCCAGCTCATGACATCGCTGAGCAATCTCCTCCTTGGTGACTAAAGCTTCATTCAGCTCCTCAACAGTCTTCTTAAGCTGGAAAATCACAAATTCAAATCTGGATTTAGAATAAAGAAATCAACAAAAAATATACTGTATTTCGATAAATGTTATGTACCAAGAAAACAAAATTTGTCACATTGTCTCCCCATGAACTCCCGTTGAACACTTTAACACGGGAGGTGAATTGGCACCGTTGATAAAGCAGTAAATACATAATAATTTACAAGGCAGCATTTTAGCGTCCAGTCTAGACTACATCCCCACAGGAGAGTATTGGGAGGACGGTCATTTTTACAGATGTCTGGTAGCAGGGTGATGGAAGCTGTGTTGTTGACGGGGGAAAATAAAGAGATTTTGGATTCAACATTACACTGAAGGTGTAAATGAAGGTGTAAATGATCAGCCATTTACCACGGCATTCGTAGGCGTCAACATAAGCAAACTGCCCTTCAGGAGGAAGATGTTTAGGAGGGCAGCCAGGCTGAGGAAGGCCTATATAATATATATACACTACGTTTACCTGTCTGTCAATGTCAGCGTACGAGTCGTTTCCACCAATCACAGGCGTCTCTTTGCTCATCAGCTACAAAACAAGGTGATAGTGAAGATTACAGGAAGTCCATTACAGGAGTCCAGTAAAGGCGACTGGCCTGGTAAATGTATACAAGGCCCGCACCTCTTGAATGGCTGTCATGACTACGTGTTGAACGGATTCCTCCATCATCATAATGGTCTGGATGTATTCTGAAGGGGGGGGAGAAGAATCAAATTCATGTTCAGTCTCAGGCACAAGGTCAGAGAAGCAACTCAGACGCACAACGGCAGAAATTTGTAGTTATGAAGCCACAAACCGGAGTGCAATGTTGTGGACCAATCAGAAACCTACTGCCGTACTTCCTCAAACTAGGATAAAGGCTGTCAAACGATTACAAGTACCCAGATCTTCAGTGACACAATGGCCAACAGAAGCAGACATACCTATGGTGGACAGACCGAGGCAGACATACCTATGGTGGACAGACCAAGGCAGACATACCTATGGTGGACAGACCGAGGCAGACATACCTATGGTGGACAGACCGAGGCAGACATACCTATGGTGGACAGACCAAGGCAGACATACCTATGGTGGACAGACCGAGGCAGACATACCTATGGTGGACAGACCGAGTAAATCGGAGGGTTTAGACTGACCTTGTTTCTGCTCACAGTTGATGGCACATCCCAGGATCAGCTGCAGCATTCTGCCAAGCTCAGCAGCATCTGAGTGTTCTCCAATCAGGTTGATGTCTGGCAGGGTGAAGTCATTTATCTGCTGTTGGAGTACTTCCTGATTGTAGTCCAGGATGCCTTTCAACACCTTCTTCAAGTTACTGATCTGAAAACGGAAGGGGGATGTATTGGGAATCAGGACAGCCGCGTGACGGGTGTGAACGCGGAAAGCAACGGATGGACCCCAGAACAACGCTGTGCCTCGTACCTTCAGGCGCCAGTTATCTCCCACATCAGGCTTGATCCGACTGATCCAGTTGTCGCTGAAATACACAACATCTCTGAAAGACAAAAAGAGACAGTGAGAAAAAAAAAAACAGCCACGACCGCCAACCATCAGCGGTCACTGGACACCCGGTCCCATCTTGACACTCCCATCATCACTATCGGATGCTCACATTTTCTGCAAGGCCTGAGCCATGGCAATCCCACTGGTGAGATCCTCCACGGTTGTGCACTGTGCCTCCACTCCGAACGTCTGGATCTAGGAACAGAACACATTGGGATCTACTTGGGGCCTCCTCCTCACAACAGAATGAGCAGGCCCAGCAGGGTTCGTCCTGTAAATATCTGAGGGCCTCACCAGAGCACCTGGGGCCCTACGCATCCCTGAATCCTGCCTGACAACGGATCAACAAACAGTGATTTATGAGAGATGATTCGTAATCTAGTGACTCAGAGGTCGTCATCACAGTCAAACAAGCCCATTTAATGCAGAGACATTCCATGGGGCAGAGCGTTACCCATAAGTAATGTATATTATAACGGGTTACTTCCTGATTAACTTTTAGGGAGGTATTTTCTGTTGGGAAATAAAACTCTGCCCACCCCTTTCCACCAATCCTCTCCACTGCTAATTTAACACGTGTTGATAATCTACACACAGGCTGGAAATCACTGCCCCAGTTTGAACACTGCCCGTTCCCCATCCCTATTAGTCTAAATAATACCAGCCCGGGAATGACTCCCTCGGTCTCCCACTCTTCCATACTCCCACCCTATTTCCCCTCTCTCTGCCTAGTAGCAGTGTGGCTTTGACAACCTCTCCTCTGCTGATTTGGTGCAGAAGTCATTGTGTTAACTCAAATCATGTGTTCAAATGACAGAGGAACAGTGGGAAGGTTCCCCTGAAAAGGCCTGTACAGGGTGGGCCTGCCATGCTGACAGTAACCAGGGCAGAACTGAATGAACTGACATGCATAAAACTGCACAGGAAGCCGACACACCCTGACAATAACGTCATTGATCGTCAGTCGGTAATTATTAGGTAATGGTAATGCTAGGTATGGTATAATGACTGAACACTTCTTGTTCCCAGTACAAAGTAAAGGGTGAATATCAGGAAGTTAGTTCATAAAGTGGGAGTCGTTTCGGTTTTAAACGTGCTACAGCACAGTAAACCACTAATTGTGGTTTTAAAGAGTACATGACATGCGTTTCTCCGGTTCCCAAATTGGTTTAAAATTGGGTTATAACACAGATTTGTAAGAGGTTGTAAATACGTTACTAGTCTTACTGGAGCAAAAACTCTGCAGCAGACAGCAGAGAGACAGTAGGAAACGTTGTTGATACAGGTCCTTGGGTCCGACCCTCATCGGATCCTTGCATTGATTAAGCAGAACAGTGAACAGCTCTCTTTTCACCCTTTGCTTCACGGCCTGAATAACAGACACAGCATCCCAGAGCTAGACCAATCCCAGACAGTGTTCTTTAAAGCTAGACCAATCCCAGACAGTGTTCTATAGAGCTCCCTCACAGCAAGACCTATTGTATACAGTGTTCTAGGCCCAACCTATAGTGTTCTATAGAGCTTCCTTTATCCAAAAGTATGTCAAATATTTATTATTGTTGAAGTGAGAAATTGTCACCAAAAGGAATTTAAAAAAGATAAAAAATAATACAGGTAATGGAAAAACAGCAAATAGCGTTCCCTGTCCAGTCAGAAGTACTACTACACACCAACAAAGCTGAAGGTTAACTGCCCTGTCCACACACTAATTGCTTGTTTCTGCTTGGCTAGAATGCTATTCAAGAATAGGGCATAGAACTAAGCCTTAGTCCACAGAACAGACCTACTCAGTGATGTCACAGGCTTCACTGAAAGCCCACCCCCACATAGGTCTCTAATGACAGCATGCCAGTCAGGGAACCCCAGTACATAGCAGACATATCTCATAAGCACCCTGCCACGTCATAGAACATCCAGGCCCAGCTATGCCACTTAGTCCCAAATGGAACCCTAATACCTGCCTAGTGCCCTAGGGCCTAGACATATGGCAGAAAACAAAGGGAACAGGGTGCTATTTGGAATTCCCACAGTCTCCTCAGCAGCCCTCAGTGTCTCCCACACCGGAACCAGGCCGAGGCAGACCTCAGTGTCTCCCACACCGGAACCAGGCCGAAGCAGACCTCAGTGTCTCCCACACCGGAACCAGGCAGAGGCAGACCTCAGTGTCTCCCACACCGGAACCAGGCAGAGGCAGACCTCAGTGTCTCCCACACCGGAACCAGGCCGAAGCAGACCTCAGTGTCTCCCACACCGGAACCAGGCAGAGGCAGACCTCAGTGTCTCCCACACCGGAACCAGGCAGAGGCAGACCTCAGTGTCTCCCACACCGGAACCAGGCTGCTGCTGGCGTGAGGGAAGACAAGGGTGATGTGACATGACGAGGAGGGTGTCTGCTCTCACGTGCACAAGTGTGAAGGAGTGTCTGTTCACATGGGTGAATTTTTGCCTATTCATATGCAAAGAACCAAATGAATGACATTCGGTAGTCAGCAAATGTGGTTTCAATAAACACAGCAATTGCAGTTTTTATGTTTGTCAAGCACTTTGGGGGAATTTCTACCCATCAAATAGTTGTTTTCCTTTATTGAAGAGGACCATCCCATCTGAACTGTGGGGGAAAGCAATGGTAAGCGACAACCACTTAGTTATTGTTAAACAGCCAGTCAAAACCACAGCTTATCACAACTGTACAAAGCTTGTTTTCCTAGAGATCCGATTTGTGCCAAGGGGATAGGGCCCTGACAGGTACAATTAGACCCAGGAGTGTGTAGAGCCTGCCCAGCTCTGAGCGAATGGAGGAGAGTTTGATTCATCTAATTCACAGTTATGACAGGGCATCTAAAAGGTTTCAATGATGAGTGGATACTGCCAGAGGTCAGGGATGAGTGGATACTGCTAGGGGTCAGGGATGAGTGGATACTGCCAGAGGTCAGGGATGAGTGGATACTGCCAGAGGTCAGGGATGAGTGGATACTGCTAGAGGTCAGAGATGAGTGGGTACTGCCAGAGGTTAGGGATGAGTGGATACTGCCAGAGGTCAGGGATGAGTGGATACTGCCAGAGGTCAGGGATGAGTGGATACTGCCAGAGGTCAGGGATGAGTGGATACTGCTAGGGGTCAGGGATGAGTGGATACTGCTAGGGGTCAGGGATGAGTGGATACTGCCAGAGGTCAGGGATGAGTGGATACTGCTAGGGGTCAGGGATGAGTGGATACTGCCAGAGGTCAGGGATGAGTGGATACTGCCAGAGGTCAGGGATGAGTGGATACTGCCAGAGGTCAGGGATGAGTGGATACTGCTAGAGGTCAGAGATGAGTGGATACTGCTAGAGGTCAGGGATGAGTGGATGAAGACAGTGAAGAATCTCCAGAGATGGTCGGGCAATGGGATTGAGATTCTTTGTCATCTAACCTCCCATGGTTTTTGATAGGGTTCCCTTCCTATGGTTTTCGATAGGGTTCCCTTCCTATGGTTTTCGATAGGGTTCCCTTCCTATGGTTTTCGAAAGGGTTCCCTTCCTATGGTTTTCGATAGGGTTCCCTTCCTATGGTTTTTGATAGGGTTCCCTTCCTATGGTTTTCGATAGGGTTCCCTTCCTATGGTTTTCGATAGGGTTCCCTTCCTATGGTTTTTGATATGGTTCCCTTCCTATGGTTTTCCATAGAATTCCCTTCCTATGGTTTCACAAAGCAGCCATGAAATGCTGCGTAAAGTAGAAATACTAAACAGCCTTTTGAAGACCGGGAGATCTACATTTCTAATTCAGGCATATATAGGCTATATTCAGTGCTTGTGACATGTTGACAAGCAGTCCTAGCTAACCCTAATCCTCATCAATCAGATCATCACGAGTGCCATTAGTTAGGCTGTTCCCCACACATGTATCCTCATAAAGCTACTTACCATGGCATAGACTACCGGTGTGGGGGAGATAGGAATGAAACTGCAACATTTAACTGTCACATCCAGACCTTTTTAAAGCAACCCAAAACGTATGCAAACAAATGTGACACAGTGACAGCATATATTTCTGAACTAAACCAGCTTTTAGGTAACAGAATAATTTGCTGCTTATGCTGTGGCCAGAGATTAGCTCAATAACACTGTGTTTGGATACATAAGTCCCTGGGGAGAAGGGGTTATTCTATGACAACCGGCTGAACAGAAGACTGTTGACGGTGCTGGGGTGGCTTTAAATATAGTCTTGTCTAGGAAACCCAACCCTGGCTGTGACAGTGTGCTGCTGAACCTTGTGTACTAGCAGACCCATGTCAGCACAGCAGAATCGAAAAAAATAGACCAGCGCAAAGTCCATACACTTTCTCATTCTGAAAATCTTACTTTTAACGATTCTTACAATAACTCAGCGCCTGGAGCCTAAAACAACCTGCTTTAACAGGCAGAAGCAGTTCTATGTCAGTCTCTGTATGTCATGTATGTGTCTCTGTATGTCTCTGTATGTGCCGTGTTCAGTGCTGCCTATCTCACTCCTTACTAAAAAAACAAGGAAATCCACACCCGCCTGCAAACACTTGTAAATGAGAGGAAACAGATGGGAAGGGTGCAGGAAGACCATGAATCCCCAGGCGACAAAAACAATAAAAACAGCAATTCATTTACGAAAATGCAAGTTGTTTGGTGTCATTTGGGTGTACATGATCTCTAAGGGCTTGCGTTTAAACAAAAAAAAGTAACTAGCAACTGTCCAGAAGGATCCATCCACGGAGCGTCACATGGAGAGACAATCCAGATAGATCCACGGAGCGTTACGTGGAGAGACAATCCTGATAGATCCACGGAGCGTCACGTGGAGAGACAATCCAGATAGATCCACGGAGCGTCACGTGGAGAGACAATGCAGAAAGAACAACGCAGCACCAACTGAGGGGAGTCAACAGGGAGGAGGACCAGGTCTACATCCCAGGAGGCTTTATCAGAAAGATGCTTGCCATGTGTGTGCCTGCATGTGTGGTCATGTGTTAACAAGGGAAAGCGATGGTATCTTGTGTGCCGGCCTGCTTTAGTGTATGTTAGAATGAGTGCTAACAGCAATTTAAGGAATGCACATTTTCAGAGGATCAGGAGCTGCACTTTTATGTCTTTAAATACACCGGGCACTGCTTTTGAAATACTGACAATGCTAGTTCACCCCAGACGATGAACAATTAAAACAACTTCTTCTCTGGGACCCCCAGATATTCCACAATTATTACAACCTATACTCTGGAACCTGCAGACAGTCCACAATTCTGTTGTAGGCCGTAACCAACCGAATCAATGGGGTTGATGATTATAATATAGGTTCTAAGAGCAGGCTCTAAAACACAGTGCAACTCAAAAGTTTGGCCATGCAGACCAATCAAAATACATTTGGATTTTACAATAATTCTTCAATGCAAAACATTTTAAAACGGAATAAATAACTTTTAATTTCTATGTGTGTCCAAACTTCTGGCGAGTACGGTCGGTGACCAATATTGCATGGCTAGAGAGGTCTCTGAGAAGAGGATGTGAGATCCAGTGATTCAGGAAAGACCTTTCAAAAGTTGCTGACAATACTCATATATTCTTGACATGGACTGTAGACATGACCATTGACAGATGGATTTTATACCTCATGCCTCAACTCGAGATGGAAAAAAACAAGAGAACACCAGGCTATTTATCAAAAGGAATAAGATGCACAATGTTGTTATTCGACAGATCCTCTGTACCGTTACAATTGGTTCATTATTGGGGTACAGCAATTAGCCGCGTTTTTCGAATCCACGAAAGGGCTGGTAGATACACTACCGTACACTAACTAGTTAACTACTTTAGGTACCTTATCTAGTTAGTCAGTTAGCGTTATATACAGAACTACATCAAGTCAGCAAGTGTGTAGCTAGTAATAAACAAGCCATTAAAAAGGGTTTTTGTTTGAGAGGATAGCTAATTAGTTAAAAAATAAACACCACCGCTGTATGGTACCTATTATTCCTCCCTAATACCATATGAAGGACAGTAACACGGTTCTGTGTATTATAACTCTCTTTTGGTAAACTGGATTTTAGCTGTAGCAAGCTAGCCAGCATATACAGGCTATCAACACTCCGTCCAACTGAACCTTTCAACACATCGGGTTTTATCTTTCTCCGCGACCGGAAGAATTTTTTGTATACGTACCCATGTCAAAAGACTCTCGCACAATTCAACTCGATCCACGGAATCCAAGGTATTCATCGTACTGTAGCTTGAGCAAGTAATCCACTGGGATCGCCTTCTTTATCTGAAAATGGATAGCCGGCCAACTACTGTAGGCGAGATGAAATTATCCAGACCGAGACGTCTGATGAAATGGATAACCAAAACGTAAAGCACTGGTTAGATAACCGGTTTCCGACAGGATAGATACGACCCCACCAACCTTTTCGATGGCATAAATACATACAGGTTAGAAGGTAAATGTTATTTACTCATAAACAAACATGAAAAAACCACATCCACCCGTCTCTCCCTTCTGTCAAGCTTTTTTCCAACCAGCTGGGGGAAAAATGCCACCCTGTAGGACCAGAAAGAAAATCTTGAGCCTGAAAAATATAATTGTAGTATCAAACGTCTTCTCAACGTTTGTATATCCACAATAACCCGAACGATAAATCATACTTATATTTAAGGAGGTAAAAAAAAAAAAAAAATCTAATGTATTTTAAGATCATTCGAATAAACACATTAATTTGAATTTAGAGCAGGCAATGTTTGGGACTCTATGTATACGTAGGCGAGAAAAAGGACCCTACTAAGATTGCGGAAGTGGAGCAACTAATTCCTATTGATAGGGTGAGAGTTTTAGATTACAAACATACGTTTATTATCCATTTTCTGAAATATTGCCCACATTGGCTATATTTTTGCAATATTAAATATATGAACTACAAGCTTACTCTAGGACTGTACGTTGTATTGTTTGCGTTATATAGCTATCTGAACCTCGCTGTACATCTGATTAGAGAAAGGGTTGGTTGGATAGTTCTGACCCAACCTTTTTATGTTTTTATTCGAACACAGTTCTGTAGAATGATTAAGTGGGATGGATGAAAACAATGGCTGTGGGGAGGTGGACTATTTGCTGCAAGATGAGGACTCATTCATAGAAGGTGTCAGCGACCCAGTCCTCTTCGTGGTCGTTCTCAGTGTCACCTTTCTGTGTGGTCTGGTAACTCTACTCTGCAGGTATTTCGTGATAGTCGACCAATTGACAAAGATGATTGAATGCTTTTTTTACCCATTGTTTTATAAATGGAACATAATGTGTTGTCAGCAGATATGTGCATTTTACTTTGTTAGTCAGCAAGTCAGTAGTGACGGCGTTAAGCCATAACCCTGTCTGAATGCAGAAATGAGCAGCAGAACATCCATCCAGAGAACCAGGAACATGTACGTGCCGTTCGGCAGCAGCTGCAGTCTGAATCACAGGTGAGAAGATCTGTCACTTAGGTGCTCCTTGCCCTGCATCTTCTGGGTCAATTAGCTTACCTCCATGTGCTCTAATTAACAGGAGGCTGATTGCATTTCAGCACCATGTCCTTCGTTACACCATCACACCAAACACAACTCTCTCCCCGTCCCTCAGGAAGGCGAACCGGCAGAGCCGAGGCACCAGTTCTACACAGACATGTCCTGCCCTGTCTGTCTGCAGCAGGCAGTGTTGCCGGTAGAAACCAACTGTGGACACCTGTTCTGTGGTGAGTGTGGCTGTCGCTCCTGCCTCTAAGCCACCTTCATATGGGCTTTTCGGAAACCCGGCTGTATCATTTGTTTTTTTTTTGTATCACCCTTTTATTTTGAAGGTTCTTGTATAATTGCTTATTGGAGATTCGGGACTTGGCTTGGTGCAATCAACTGTCCCATCTGCAGACAAATGGTGAGACTCTAAAATACTTTCTATCACAGTGGAATCCTACTGGCACCTACACAGGAAAGGTGTCTCTTAGTGGCCACAGGGATGGTGTCTCTTAGCGGTCGTGGGTATGGTATCCCTCAGTGGTTGGTGGATATAAGGGTATGGTATCCCTCAGTGGTTGGTGGATATAAGGGTATGGTATCCCTCAGTGGTTGGTGGATATAAGGGAATGGTATCCCTCAGTGGTTGGTGGATATAAGGGAATGGTATCCCTCAGTGGTTGGTGGATATAAGGGCATGGTATCCCTCAGTGGTTGGTGGATATAAGGGCATGGTATCCCTCAGTGGTTGGTGGATATAAGGGAATGGTATCCCTCAGTGGTTGGTGGATATAAGGGAATGGTATCCCTCAGTGGTTGGTGGATATAAGGGAATGGTATCCCTCAGTGGTTGGTGGATATAAGGGAATGGTATCCCTCAGTGGTTGGTGGATATAAGGGAATGATAGGTAAAGTGCCCGTCTGTTGGGCCCTGTGGAGTCCCCCACTTCTTCCACCATAGAACTAATCAGAATGTACTCCCAGTATTGTTTGGTTTGATACTTTAGGTAGTCTGCAAGCTTCTGACAGGGTTACAGAGAATAGTGCATCAGTGATTGTCTTTAGGAAACATGAGACTTGGCTATCACATTTGTCCCCTTTGAATCTGAGTTTCAGGAAGCTTTTTACCTTTTTTGACCAGGTCACACTGCTGTTCCCACTGTTCCATGAGCATGCCTCTCCACAGCAGGTGCAGGATGGAACCGTGGAACCGCTCCTCATCCTCCGGGATCTCAATGATTACAACCGCAGGTTCTCCGGCCAGCCCAGATCTGTGAGTTTAGCAAACAACAACTCTGTGTACTTAAAGAGAATATTGATAATAAATTACCATTCTACATTTGGTTCAACAGAGAATGCATTAATTTGTCTAATTGTTATAATTATTCATTGTGTTTCATACCCTTCTAAAGTTATGTCAGCTGCTAGTCAAACACTAGTGACGTTAGGTCACCTAGTCAAAGACCTGTTTGTACAATTTAACTGTGTGACATGCTGATGTTCATGCGAGTTGGCATGATGGCAAAACAGATTTGGGACCTGGCATTTAGTGTTCCCCCCAACCCTGACTTCTCTGTCTCAGCTGATGGACCGGTTGCGGGACGTTCCCACATTGCTGCGCCACCTGTTCCGGGAGATGTTCTCCGTGGGCGGCCTCTTCTGGATGTTCCGTATACGGATCCTGTTGTGTCTGATTGGGGCCCTCGCCTACCTGGCCTCGCCGCTGGACTTCATTCCCGAGGCTCTGTTTGGCCTTCTGGGGTTCATGGATGACTTCTTTGTCATCCTCCTCCTCTTCATCTACATCTCCATCATGTATCGAGAGGTGGTGACTCAGAGACTGGCCGGATGATTCCGTGACGCATGGTGTCTATTTAGTGCAACATTGTTGTCCGTTTGGGCGAAGGGACAGAGGAGGTGTTTGTTTTTTAATGCGAGGACAAAATGTCAAGCATAGAGTGTCTGATTATGACTTTTTAGGTTTATAACCCTCTGTGAGGACTGTGCTCTCTGCTTTGGACTGGATTCCCACTGCTGCAGTGGGGACTAGATCCTGGGTCTACTGGCATAATGAAGTCTATTATTGGCAAGTCCTGTAGTTTTGAAATGTTAAGATTTATGCCACAATGTCTTATTGTTTCATCTGTTGAAATGGGATCTTATTTTATGCAGTAATCAAACATTTCTTTGAGAAATTGGCTTAACGAGCAAGATTATATGCTGTTCTAGTTCTATATGCTGTCCTTTGTACAGTTTGTGCCTCTTTGGGCTGAAGCACGGCTGTGGCATCTGAAATGTGACATTTCAAGCAGGCTTTAATGTAATGTGAAATAATATTGTTATTAAGACGGTGAGAAAACCATAAACATCTTTCAAATTGTATTCTTTCACCAAATACAGTTATACTGTGTGTTCTGTAATTTATCAACCGCACAACCCTGACTACAAACGCACAATCCTGACTACAACTGTGCAATCGTCCTTGGAGAAGCAAACATTTCAACTTGCTGACCGAAGTTGAATCCCTCATGTGAAATCCTTCAACAGAAATCTGTATCTCGAGTCATATACCTTTTGTATTTTTAATGGCATACCACTTATAAACAGAAGGTCTACATGTTGACATGCCTTCATTTTCATTTCTTTGCCTTTATGCTCAATATTGTCTCAGCTTGATTACTCATAGGTCTAAAGCCTGACTTGAAAATCAGCATGGTGAAATGTACACTCGTTCAAATCATGTTGCATACAAAAATGTATTGCATGCAGGGATAATCAATATTTATCAAGTTAGTGATGATGTTCCCCCAAACAATGTGTATTGCTTAATGCAAACCTCAGGTTTATGGTTGTTTAGTCCTGGCAGTGGGATTAAACTAGTCTCCAGGCATCTGTCCTGGTGCTTGGATTGGTAACTTGGGTTACATTGGGTTCATCTTAAAGGATTATGTCTAGAAAGAAAAAACATTGATGACAATGTTTTTTTCATTTTGAGCATTTCACCTCACCCATACTGTTTTTTTTCTGTAACCTTACGATCCTATCCAGCTGCATATTGTATCCTTACATGCTCTGAAATGTCAATTCTGATGTAAGTAGCATCCCATCTACTCAAAATCATATCAAAGCTGGGGTACATATGGGTTCTCTTTAATATCTAGAAATGTTTGCTCTAGTGGTTATCCTAATAAACCGGTTGTCATGTTATTCAGTGAAAGGGAAACATTCTGGTTTACTTGGTCTTAATGAAACTGGCACCTGGATTTTCTTCTCATTGTTACAGAAATGTTCATATGTTTTGGTTCTAACCTCACCGTTGCAGCCATGGACATGGTTTGAGGACCAAACCAGAAGAAAACCTTTAATAGAATTTAAATTACTGTGCAAGGCATCCAGCACCAATAAATAGGTCACCAGGGCGGGACGTCAAACTTCGTTATCTTATCTATGTGTGTCCATCAACTTAGATCGGACGTATATGGGATCCAGGTCTGTTCTTGGGGAGCTGAAGAATGTGCATTTTAGGGTCCCCTGAAATGCACATTCCCCACAAGGATAGATAAACTTGTGTGCACTGAATTTCTGTGGGCCCTGGCAACTTGCATCTCAAGGGCAGATTACTATAACCATCCCCTATCCTCTTATGTTTCTGTTACCGTTATTAGAACCTCCGTAGACTGGCAGTGGACCTCTTCTGTGTGGTTGATCGACCGAAGCAAAGGACTGTTACTGACACTAAAGTGTTTTTGTCTATTCACTGCAATGTTTTTTTGTTAATTTGCATTTGCTTGTTTTTCACTTTCTTTGCTTTTGTGTGGGTTCATTAAAGCAACTGACATGTCTACTAGCTGTGTATTGTCTTGTAATCGTGAACACTAGATGGCGGTATTGTTTAGTTTACTATAAGAAGACATTGGCCAATAACCTTGAAGTACTAGAAGGATGCGAAGGTTGACTGACAGTGTATTATTTGCTTTACCTACGCTTCTGGTGTGATGTGGCTTCATTGTAATTTAAGTACTATTTTACTTATTCACACAACTGACAGGAATCCCAAGTAAAATCCATTATAATGGACATCCATGATTTCCACAACATATTCGGACCACCAACGGGTTAAGCCACTTTACATGACTTGAAGGGATCAATTAATTACAAAGAAGAGTGTGACGAATTTAGGAAACTTTAAATGAGTTGGTGCTGCCATTGCTGCCACAAGACAAAGTAATGACGGATTCCGTTTTTTGGTCGCCACTCCCAACAATCCCTTTGACACTCCCACCAATGCCTAACCCTCCCAACAATGCCTGACACTCCCACCAATGCCTGACACTCCCAACAATCCCTTTGACACTCCCACCAATGCCTGACACTCCCAACAATCCCTTTGACACTCCCACCAATGCCTGACACTCCCACCAATGCCTGACACTCCCAACAATCCCTTTGACACTCCCACCAATGCCTTTGACATTCCCACTAATGCTCAGAGACACTCCCACCAATGCTTACAACCCTGTCGCCAATTTATTGACCCTCCCACCAATGCCTTTCACCCTCCCAGCAACAACTTTTACCCGCCTATGAACCTATGAATGATTAACCCAGTTCTCTTGACACACATTTTTAGACACCCAACAGCTATGCAATTACCGATATCCAAGAGCAAACCATATTTCTGTTACCCCTTTCCGGGAATTCAAAGCCATCGATCCACTTCCTTATGGAAGTGAGTACTGGACTATCACAAGTTTACATCAGATAGAGAAACAGAGAGAGGAACTCTTTTATTAAGGACTATAAATAGTTACTCAGATATGGGCTTGTTGGATGTGAAACATAACTGGCATAGTTTAGCCCTCTTGTGGCTCCACACACATTGGCTATTAGTCATCATAAAGTATACAAATACATACTCCCGTCCATTACAATCACCCATGTTCCCTATACTTCAGAGAGAATAGAACTTGGTATTATTCAGTAGGCTTTTGTCACAGTTTTGCCTGGTTCTATGTTTCTATGGAAAAACGCCAAACACAAAACCCATGAAAGCATGTTATCTCATCTGTAAAAATACCTTTTGTTCAGGAGAAACCAGATGTAGGCGGAAACATCAATTATGCTCTTCAGTTGACAGTTGCCTAAATGAAAGGTATATTTCTTTTAGGTTTTTTAGAAGTAAATGTATATATATATATATATATATATTGCTTTTATTTAAATAGGTTAGTCAATTGAGACCCAATCCAAATGTTCAATGACGAACTGGCCAATAACCAACTGTCATAACCACAGAACCAAATGAATAATGTACAAAAATAACAAAGAATGAGCGCCAAAACACAGAACATTTTTTTTCCACATTTTTAAAAAAAATATTACCGTGGCAACGGCCAATATTCTTTATTATGCCTCAGGTAACCTGTCGAACTCACCTTCGTCGCAAACGTATGGGTCTGGTACACATTTCATTACAGGTAAGAAACGTCAATAATGTTTGTATTAGACAGGGTGGGAATAAGTGTTGCACAATTCGGTTTTGTTTTCGTTTGACCGAACTGTTTCCCATAGTATTTCAGCCAACATTTACCCGAATTATCGTAGCCTCTTTGCTCGTGACCTAGCGCCTGCAAAGTAATGTACTCAATAAGAGCGAAAATTATTATTAACTAAATTTCGACAAACGTTTCTGTAGTTAAAGGTAAGGTTCGTCCTAGATTGATATTTAGATGAAATAACACTTAACTCAGAAAATTTTGTTTATTTACATTGCTGGCTTTGACTGTTTATCGACCGCACAGATTGAATATCCATTGGGGTATATTGGCCTATATCAGTATATCTTAAAATAATACTAGTTTATCCCACTCAACTATTCGCTTCCTTTTTGCATGGTTAGGAAGATGGTAATTAAATTTATAACACTAAACAAAGCGTCCTAGGAATAGGGCAGCAAACAATTCCTTCAAGCAGAATCCTTTTCTTTTTCACTGACAGACTTGAACCACAGAATAAGTGTGTAACTATGTAGCACTGTGTAACATGATTGCTTACCCAAACCAAGACTTGAACGCATGTTTTTAAATATGAAATACAATTGCCTTTTTTAGATCACAATACCTTATTTTACTTGCCAAAGAAACTTCAGATTGAGAGTACCGTAAACTATGTAATTAAATTTCCAGTCTGGGGCATATTGCTGTTGATCAAATTCTAGTATGAAGATGAAACGTGCTTATCTGGCCAAACCATACCATGCAAATTAGGTAGCATTTCAAATCGTTTAATGTCAGTGATTGACGAGTAATTCTAGTCATGACAAGGCCTTGACATACATTTTCTGCCTCTGTTGCCAAACTATGCTCTCATTTTCCTGTACATATCCCCGTCTGGCCCCAAGTGTGGGAGGGAGCCAAGACTTTGACTGGAAATCTGATGTGACTTGTTCATCTCTGTTATCTGGAGAAAAAGACATTCATACTGTGTATTGCTGCCGAGCACTGTACTGTCTCTCTGTGTTCATCTGTTTCAGTTTTAATGTATTACTACCTTTATGATTGTATAACACAGAAAATTCTGCACAGTTACATTTGTCTGGTTTACCTGACTTGGTGTTAAGGTTAGGATTAGGGTTAGGGTTTTGGTTAGGTTTAGGCAGAAAGGTTATTTATATTAAGGTTAGGGGTTACAGATTTTCTTTATTTGTACTTAATTGCCAGTATTATGATCGTAAAACTAACAAGTATGTGTGCATGTAGGGCCTGTATAAGGGATGAGCAACCAGTTGAGACTCTATTGGGACCTATTGTGTGTTCTATAGGCTGAAATATGGGACACGCATTCCAGGAGGACCAGAAACACACAGGGTGACGTCCTGTCAGACCACACACCACACGCCAGGCAGCGCATGAGTAAAACCACGGAGGCGTGTGGTGCATTATGGGTGATGAGGATCACATGCCAGTCAGTCTTGTAATGTGTCCGGGTTGTCAACATGGACGGAGCTGCTGGCCACATCACTCGCGTCCCAAATCTCTCCACTTGTTTTTATTTAGTGCCCTTGCTATTGACCCGAGTCCAGTGCAGAAGATGGGGAACAGGGTGTCATTTGGAACACATCCACAGAGATATCATAATGTGGAGCTCACTTGTCCAGGCAGACGTCCCAGTATCCACAGGGCTGACTGGTTATGACATCCTCAACCCTGGTGATGTGTCCTAGCTCCCTAGCTGTCTTACATATGATATGATAGACTCACACGGCTGGGTGTAGATCTAGTAGATGTGGGTAGTATTGTAACAGACCGTTACTGTAATTGACCTATCACAGATCTAGTATACTATGGATCGCCATATCTGTACTACAACATTTGAGTTTGGTACTGACGGCGTGTTAGTTGACCTATCACAGATATAGTATAATATAGATCTCTATTTCCACATTATAGTGTGGTACGGACAGTGTGTTAGTTGACCTGTCACAGATATTGTATGATATAGATCTCCATATCTGTATTACAACATTAAAGTGTGGTACTGACAGCGCGTTTCTACCACCTATGCCGTTATTTGCCTTGAGCATTTCAGATATGGTTAAGTAAATGTAACCCAGCTGTACGTGTATAAGTATTTACTGTGTGTTTATACGTATGTATTGTGTGCATGTGTGTTCTCTTCTCTCTGGTGGGGTCTGCTCTTCCAGTTCAACATGTGTTGCTGTTTTATTTTTTCGGAATTTCCTAAGATCAGTCCTGATGCTGTCATCCACGACACAAACCAGACACCTGTTATATATGCTGTAGGTCCTTTAGCTGTTGTATATAAAAAACAAATGGTGGATAACTGACCAAATAATGAATATGTGAAACATTTGAAGTGTCTCTGTGCTCTCTGATAGCAGTAAAAGTTGGGGTAGTTCTTTTTGGGCATCTTCAGCTGGACAGAAACCCCACGGAGGCCTTGCTGACCAGTATCATCATTCCTGCCCATCATTTGTTGCTTTTAGTTTTTCCCACTCCCTGAATATTGACCTGACATGCAAACCCTCTCCATGCTAATATCACTCATTTGGAGTAACTTGCTCTTTTGACAGATGACAACCTCGGTTTCCCCTCTCCCTGGGTGACTCATTCAGATGTTTTAGCCCCTCTTTTCGGTAAGGTCATCAGCCATAAAAGAATGTTCTAAATATAAGAGTTCTAAATTAAATTACAACTTAATGAGGTCATTTTGCTCCAGAGGAAACAAACATTCCATTCCAGAAACCACTTATACCTTCTTTATTCTTTTTTAATTGTGCAGTACTGTCCTTCTCGGTCGGGAAAGAGAAGACATCTTTGCCAGTCGTCTTAGTTTACAGCAACAATAGATTTGCTAGAATTGGGAGTGTATCGTTTCTTCTGTTTAAAAGAAAGTAGTCATCCATCTATGCCGTTCTTCCATTTCCTTCATTCCTCATAAAATTGCGATTATATCTAACTGGAGAAATAAATGTTAAACTGTTACCCGTGTTACCTCAAGTAAGAATGGCAGGTATTTTAAAAGCAGTTCGATATGTCAGAAGATAAAACCTGTGTTATCTTTGTTGTGTATGTGGCTTTAAAGCAATCCGCATTTCAAATTCCGCCCTAATCAGTTCATAGAGACAGGTCAAATTTAGTCCACTAGGAAGTACTAGAGTGCTCTTTGAGAGTATTTCATTGTCATATTGTCTTAGTGTCGAGGCTTTAATTCATAGCAGTCCCTCCGTCTGTGAGATCATCTCCTTAGAAATAGTTTGGTCAACGTGGCATGTGCTCCAAACAAATACAGAAAGGGATTGTTTAAAGCCATGTGACTTCAACCAGCCTGAACAGTCTGATAGGGTGATTAGCTCACCAATTTCCAAAACAAATAAAAGCCCCTGTTCCATTGGGTCTCTAGTCTCTAGCAGGGTTCCCACTGGGTTCTTCTCAAGAAGAAAGACATACTTTCAACGTTTTGTGCTTGTAGGATCGAATGGATATGGGGCAAATACAGAATCAGCCTTGAGTTCTGCAGCTTTTTTTGTATTAATTAGTATATGGAGGTCAAAAAGGGCATAGGTTATATGTGCCTGGCATTCATTGTGCAGTACGGACTCAGTGCAGCAGACTTTAGACATCTTCCGTGGTTCACTACTGAAACGACCAGCCCCTGCCAGCGGTGTTCAGAGGGGGAATTTTGCTAAGGACTATCCCTAATCCTGCCAACTGGCATGGCTCATTGGGGGCCTAGCCCCAGGCTTCAACCCGGACCGGGGGCCTGACGGGCTGGCTCCATCTCTGGGCAGTTGTCTTTGTCAGAAGGCAGCATAGCTGTAGGTGTTTCTATCTCTCTCTCTCTCTCTCTCTGTCTCTCTCTCTCTCTCTCGCTGTCCCTCTCTCGGCCCATCCGCCGGGGGCAATGGTGGCCACGAAGAAATGTCTTCATTAACGAAGCAGGAAACCACAGACAGGAAGTTGTGCTCCAGTACCGAAGCGGTCAAATCCCAGGAAAAGCAGCACAGAAAGCCCAGATGGTTCTGCTAGTTTGTTATTATTGTTCCGCTGTGTAAATGACGAAACGGTTCAGTGACCTGATAAGGAGGCTCTCACATTCACAGTGTAAAAGTTAAGGTTGTGAGTGTTGTTGTAGGTTAGAGTGTAAAGGTCACGGTCTTAAGTGTTGGTTGAAGGGCAGAGTGTAAAGGTCATGGTGGTGAGTGCAGAAGGAGGTCAGAGTGATATGCAGATGGAGTCCATATAAGGGGTAGCAGTCCAGCCAGGGTATACCCGGTTATCTGTCGGTGTGATGTTACAGGGTGGACAGTACAGTGTTTTATGGAAATAAGGTAACCGTAGTTTTTAGCTTGCTGCCCTATTTAAAAGGTGAAGTGACATCAGCAGCTTTCAGCAGCTTTCAGTCCTGCAGGATTTCGGGTGTCTGTAGTAAGAAGAAAACGGGTTATAAAGCAGGTTAAGGAGCCCAGCTGATGTTTAAGGTTCCGGTACAAGCATCTCTCTTGTACCTCATTCACTGATATTGGATGAAAGGTGAAACGGGGGGTCCTATCGGGGGAAACTCTGAAGGGCAACAGCAGTGGAAGTGGTCGGGCATGACTCAAATGTGTACCGCGCATCCTGAGGAAGTTTCTTTCAGCCATTCTGACTTTGTCTGAGGTGACAGTGTTCTCAAGATGCAATATTGTAAACCACAGGCAATTTATTGTTTAGAAAATCCTGAATTTGGTTTCCTGGCTGCTTGAGTATTATTTTTCGTCCCAGAAGCGTTTCCAGTCATGGGGCTTGTGGAGGCCAGCTGGGTGAAGGATGCAGCTGTCCTGCCAGGGACAAACCTACTGCTCATAGCCACTTGGGGATCCAAGTTCTTCAACCCCAAAACACACAAACACACACGTTTATTTAGTTATCTAAATCAGGACACCAAAGTGGATTGTTTTTAAAAGATAAACCAAATCTAGCCCTAACCTTAACCTCAACCTAAATATAACCTTTCATGCCCAAATTTAACCTAGCCATAATATATAACCCTGAGATTCATTGGCAATACCTAAACCCAGTTAGAAGCCTAACCCCAATTGTAAATGTGGCCCTAAACACCAAAGCCAAATATCACCATTAGTCACATTTGTCTGATTTAGTCACAATTTGTGGGCATTTTTGTCCCTGCGCACACACACGTATAAGCGATTATCTGGTCTTAGAATGATATAGTTGTCCCTCTCATGCTATACAGAAGATTAGTGTTGAAACAAAAGCTCAGGTTTTTGTTGCTCATGTAATCTTTACAGTCGGTAAACAACATTATCATAATGAATAACGAGACAGAATCATGGAGAGTAACGCGCTGCAGGTTTCTGTCAACTCCAATTACTACTGTAAAGACATCTTGCTCACAAAGGCGCTCCAGCCTGCAAATTAATCACACCTTTTTGTGTCTAACAATGAACATCAATTTATTGCAGTATATGCATGTGTCTTGTGATAATCTGATGGACAACAATCTGTGGATAGACATTTGTCAGCTACATTTTGGGTTAAGCTCGACATTCAATGTACCCCGCTATTTAATGTTATGTATGAAAACGTTAATGTTTACAACTACACCATTCCAGATTCCCAGAGTCGTCCAAAACACAAGACTCCACGTACAGTCATATTGAAATATGCCCATGCGGACTTTATCGTCTCCCAGAAAACAAGCCGGGATCCGCCCCCCCAGGCCTCCCTCTCTGCTTTAGTTAAATTTTGCATAAGAATTCATTATCCACGGCAATGGTTCTTATGGTGATTAAATCATTGCTGTGCATGGCGGTTGGGGGTCAATTGCTTATTGACTGGAAAGACATCCAGTCCGCCTCTTTATGTAACGTGTAATGAAGCGGACGGGAGTCTGACTGCATTGTTGTCTCATCCTCTGTTGTGCCACTCTTTGCCGGGCCACCCACTCAGGAAGGTTGGCATCGCGGCCCTGTCGACGCAGCGTGACCCGTTAGCGTGACCTAGACGCGCCCACGTCTCTGATCTCTTCACACCGCCAGGCCTTAGGGCCTTTTGCTACGGGACGAGGTCAGATCGCTGGGATGTGAGGAGGAGTCAGACCCTTCCAGGGGGTCTGTTTGAATGATTATGGAGCAAATAGAGCATATCGGAACAAGCGCCCAAGCCTGTTCCTTCTGGGATGCCCAAATGCAGTTGGAGACCACATTGTTTTCATGAGATGATACAGTCATGTGTGAACTTTAGGACAACCCATGAAATTTTTAAGCAATATGGACATCAATATATGATGTCAAGGTGATGTCATTGATTTGAGAGATGCCATTTTCTAATGAATGGAGAGTTCTGGAATGTCCAAGTCAAAGCCTTGATCCTAATCCTGCTGGGATGCTGTGGGGTGATTTGAAACTGTGTATGCAACAAACCCCTTAAACATTACACAGCTGAAAACATTCTGCATGAAGGAGTCGAAAAAACTTTCTACCAGTCGATGTCAGAGACTGGTAGTCAGTTATAGGAAATGTCTTATTGAGGGCATAGGGTGTCCTGTGGCATCTTTGTAAATATTTTATTTAAAAATGATATCATGTGTGAAATGTTATTTACATCAAGTTTATCTATAGATATTTTTTAAAGAAGCTCAAATATTCACCTTTAAAAAAAAAATCACATGACTGTAGTATATATTATCTACAGTCATTATTGTAAATGCTGTGTAAGCAACTCCCACTGCTCCCAGTTTTCTAAGCACAAACTCTGCTGTACATAAATGTATGTAGACCGAAGCAATTTTCAGGTATGTTGACTGTGTAATATTTCCCTACAGTACTCACTGTCGCATATGTTTGTGTCCACAACCAACCGCACCTAGGAATTAGAAAAAACGTTTTTGTTAATGTACTAAAGGTGATTCTGGTTCTGATTGGTATGTTCATATTGTACTCCATCCCGTAAGAACATTACGGCTCCCAGGACCGTGGACTCAGTCTCTCCACACCCCTCTGCCACACTTTTACTTCTTTCCCTTCTCTCCCCCAAACACAAACTCCTCCAGACCAGGAAGTTGTGTCACTGGAAGATTCTGTAGGAGGGGGCAGACCAGTTCTCTCTCTGATGCAGACGTCCCGGCGACCACGACAGAACCACTTCCTGTGATTGGTGGACTGGTGGAGCAGCTTGCCGAACGGAGCGGTGTGTGGGAGACTGACTAATCTCCAGGTGGGTAGAAAGGGGGGAGAGTGGGAGGAGAGGAGAGAGATGGGGAGGAGGGAGAGAGAGAGAATCAGAGAGAGAATCACTGAGTCATCAGTGGGACTGGCTGTCTGGTGCCAAACTTCCTTCCAGTCCGACTAAAGCCCGGCGTCTCAACATTTCATGATGGGGCTCAGGGGAGAGACAGAGGGAGAGGGGGGAAGGAGAGAGGGGGAGGGAGAATATCACCATGGAACAAGACATGGAGTCAGACATGAATACGTCCACAACCTATTTAAACACCTCAGAGCTCGTCTTGTACTAGAATGTGTGACGTGTAATTATCCCACCTCCACATTCAGTGTGGAAATGTGTGCCCGCTTGGCAACATCCCGTGTTGTTGACATTGCTGTCTTGTATTGTTCTCTATCTTGAATGTTACACCAGTATTCAGAGTCCGTTTGAGTCTTCCAACCTCATACACAAGCATGTCACACCGCAGCTGCCAGAGAGCGCTGTGTTAATGCCTCAACCTCTGGTGCTGGCAGAAGGAACTCTCAGAGGTCCCCTAATTAGCCACAGTAAACTAAATGGTTATAAGTCCTGACGTGGTCTGGCTGGTCTTTTGAGCAGGCTCACCCCCCTGATGCCCCACTCCCACTAGAGCTGGACGCTCCGTTGTGTCGGTAGTGGAATGTCACTGGGAAACTGTCTCTTTGGATACAGTGAACAAACAGATTTTGATCCTGGCCCGGAATGTTGTGAAAACGCTTTAACCATCCTTACTGGTCTAATAATGTTACGTACACTGGCCTTCTACAGCCTGTCTCTCTTTCTCCCACACATCCTCTTTCAATTACACACATCCTCTTTCAGACCCCCCTGCCTCACGCACAGACATGCAGACCCAGCATACCAGGCTACCTTGAAAGCATCTCTTTTGAGTACCCCCTTTCAGTTCTTCTTGTCATTCTGCGCTGGTTCTGACCGACATTCCTGTGTAGAGCACGCGTTGTGAATCTATTCCTGTGTAGAGCACGCGTTGTGAATCTATTCCTGTGTAGAGCACGCGTTGTGAATCTATTCCTGTGTAGAGCACGCGTTGTGAATCTATTCCTGTGTAGAGCACGCGTTGTGAATCTATTCCTGTGTAGAGCACGCGCTGTGAATCTATTCCTGTGTAGAGCACGCG
>JACXGK010007824.1:0-23972 GCA_016801125.1 Novumbra hubbsi
GGGGTAAGGTGACAAGGCAGTAGTAGTGTATGTACATATAGGTTGGGGTAAGGTGACAAGGTAGTAGTAGTGTATGTACATATAGGATGGGGTAAGGTGACAAGGCAGTAGTAGTGTATGTACATATAGGTAGGTGTAAGGTGACAAGGTAGTAGTAGTGTATCTACATATAGGTAGGTGTAAGGTGACAAGGTAGTAGTAGTGTATGTACATATAGGTAGGTGTAAGGTGACAAGGCAGTAGTAGTGTATCTACATATAGGTAGGTGTAAGGTGACAAGGTAGTAGTAGTGTATGTACATATAGGATGGGGTAAGGTGACAAGGTAGTAGTAGTGTATCTACATATAGGTTGGGGTAAGGTGACAAGGCAGTAGTAGTGTATGTACATATAGGATGGGGTAAGGTGACAAGGCAGTAGTAGTGTATCTACATATAGGTAGGTGTAAGGTGACAAGGTAGTAGTAGTGTATGTACATATAGGATGGGGTAAGGTGACAAGGCAGTAGTAGTGTATCTACATATAGGATGGGGTAAGGTGACAAGGCAGTAGTAGTGTATGTACATATAGGTTGGGGTAAGGTGACAAGGCAGTAGTAGTGTATGTACATATAGGATGGGGTAAGGTGACAAGGCAGTAGTAGTGTATCTACATATAGGATGGGGTAAGGTGACAAGGCAGTAGTAGTGTATGTACATATAGGATGGGGTAAGGTGACAAGGCAACACAATAGTTGATAATCAGCAGTATACAGCATGTGAAAAGTGTAAAGATGCGTGTGTTTGTGTGACTAATTATTCTGTAGTAATCTTTAACAGTCATATACCCTGGGGCTAGGAGCTGTACAAGGGCCTGTCAGTTACACACATAATGTGCTGGCACAGCTTGCTAATGAAACAAATCACGCTAGAGCAGGTGTCTCTGTCTTCTAAAAACAAAATTGGCTCGTTTGGCTGTCTGCAGTAGAAACAAGCTTTCGGGGGATCATGGCTAGATTTTTAGTGTACTAATACTAACAAATAATATATTTTAATATATTTATTTGTGCCTAGCTACTTGCTCAACAGTGCTACTTGCTTTACAGCTTATAAGCCCAAGAAGACAACTATTTGGATCTGTGACAAGCAATCTACTGTGAAATGTGTAACTTCATATTTTTAGATATGGCTAGTTACCGTGGTCATAACAGCAAATGATTTGAGCCTTGCTTTTTGACAACCAGGCCTGTGGAATTAACCAGCATTTGTGGCCAACATTCTACTGTATATCTATAATTGCTATCAATTCTGGAACATGTGGTATTTTATGAACATACCAATATAGAGGAAGTAGTTTCTACTGCAAAATTCAAATTTGCTTGTTCAAGATTGTGTTGTGGAGTTCTAGTGTTTTTGTGATACAAACGTATCATTGCTAACATTAATAATTAGCAAATAAAGGTGTTGTGCTATTTGTGGTATTGTGAAATGCAGCATTTATTTCAAAACAATTTTTAAGGAAGTTTGACCCATAAACTGTTTTCCGAATTATACCCTGAAATTCAGACATTGTACACTGATATAAGCAACCTATTGAACAATATTTTGAACTTTGAGTTCATAAAATAAAATATGTTCTTGTTCTTGTTCTTCCTAGCAGTGGAAATCAAAACCCAGACTTTTGAATGAGAAACCCTTCCATCTACTATCAGATTAAGAGGATTGGCGACACAAAGGGTTTAAATGAGCAAGGATAATTTAACTTTTTAAAATGAATGTCAAATGTTTCCTTCAAACAGCATCTCGCTGCTGAGAAATGTACCCTACAGTTGGGCTCCGTATTTTCGGGTAGGATCTGAAAACCTTGATTTTGGGTGGTAGAGAAAACATACACTTTGTTTGATATGCATTTAGCACTAGCATTAGCAGTCCTAGTCGTGGACAACTGAGGGGGACCAAGGAGGAATGCTGTTTGGGTGGGATTATTCAACATGTCCATCCCCAAAAGAAAGACAGTTTTGCTATGATACACAAAGTGATGTAGCCTAATCTTAAATGGCTATTCTCCCTCTAAACCAGCAATTAGAAAAATGTCCGTTTCTTAGTATTTCAGGTGTCATTTATCCACAAGGTAAACAGCAAAGGACCCAAAATATAACCTAAGGGATCTCATTCGTAAACTGCCAGAAATGTAGATTAAAAGCCAAATCTTACAAAAGAGTTATATTGCTAATGTATCATTTTAAACCAATGTACACTGCTCAAAAACATCAAGGAAACATGTAATCATTATGGTATGACAATTAACCTTCAGGGATATTATTCTGGCCAGTTAGAAAGCATAAGCGATTGCGAATCAATGTCACTTGCTTTGGTGCAAATGAAAGTGACAACAGGCAAAGCAACAGCAAAAAAACCTGCAACCTCCTGACTGATTCTTCTTTAGTTTTGTGTTTTGCTTGTGTCTGTGTCACTACTGGTAGCATGAAGTGGTACCAGCAGCCCATTCAGGTTGCACAGATAGTCCAGCTCCTTCAGGATGTCACATCAATATGTGCCCATGCAGGAAGGTTGCTGTGCCCCCCAGTACAGTCTCAAGAGCACGGATTAAATATGCCTAGAATTGTCTGGATAAAAAATAGCAACTGAAATTTTAACAAATACTTCAGAATTTCTGCATTTTGAAATTGGACAAATGTCAAGGTCGTTTGTAACCCTATCCGTGTGAAGTGGCAGCACACTGGCACGTTTACATACTTTAGAAATAACCCCAGAGATTTGCGTTAAATAAATGTCTGCATTAGAGGTCTAGAGATGAAAGGTGCAGCAATCACCAGCCAACCTGGGTTCCGTTTGCCCGCCCCGGTCCGGGTGCTTAGTGCCCCCGACTAATAAAGCATCAAGGATCTATTTTTCTGTAAAAATAGACTCAGACTCAGTAAAAAACCCTGGAGAAGTATTCTCTGTAACAAACATGCTAAGTATACATTTTTACAGTTCTGTAAGTTATTACAATCCAAAATCCTAGTTACAGTGTAATTACAGAATCCGTGGTACTAAAACTGCAGTGTTTGATCCCAACAGCAAATTGCATGAGGCCGTTTGACATAACTTGCAATATTTCCTCTCTACTGCCAAGTAAGGGGCCAGTAAAATGTTTTCCCTAAGGTGAGGGCTGTTTTTTTAACTTCCAGATTTCCAGTGGGGCTTGGGTCGGGGGAAAAAGATGACATTAAACATTAACCCAGAGTGCCCCCTTGTTGCTTCCCACCATTGGATGCCTCATATTTCAGCACACAGCCCTCCTGGCTGGGCATTGGCGTGATGTTCCTTTTAGGAAATGCTACTCCTCATCTAATCAGATGGAGAACCATTAACCTCCAGTCTAATGGGTCTGGCATTATGAAAGTCTGTATCGGGTAACACTAAAACCGTGGTTGGGTTTAGCAGTCATTAAGCTCTGTATACGCTCAACCTTATTCATAAAAATGGATCCATTTATCGAAAACGGTCTCACTTGCCAACATAGACAGGCGCTTTATTTTTTCCAAACTGGTTGAATAAATAGGCTGACAGAGCCGTAGCTCCTTCATGTTAATATTCTGAAAATTCATAGATACTAGGCTACAGACCGGTGTACAGTACTGCAGACTGCAGATAGGGTTTTCTATCAAGACATGGAACCATGCTACATGATTTGAATTGGAGGATGTGTCCCCGTAAGGAGGAATAGAAGTGTTATAGAATTATTAATTATTAAGACATTTCATTTCATCCAATATGAAGACTCCTCTTAGAGTAATACCGGATGGTTACAAACCAACCTTTTCTTTTCTCCTCTTGGAGTTCCAGAACCCCGCTGACCGAGGCGAGGTGATAGAGGAGATCACATGCAGCTCTATACGAGGCTCAGGTGGGGTTAAAGAAAACAAAGTGACTTGCTTTAAATTCATCTCACAGAGCTCATGGCGCAAGAATGTCTCCTCTCATAGCCTCATCAGCATCTTCCCCAGGCATGGATGGCAAGAGAGCAAAGAGAGAAGTTCCACTGCAGCAGGCGCCCTCGCATTGGCGGGGGGGGGGGCGATGTCATCTCTTACTCCCAATACATTTCACAGAGCGCAACGCTAATGTGGCGAAAAGATAAACAAACACCCACCTGGTGTTTGTAAAATATGTCTGTCTATTGGTTCAGAAATATTGCCAGTGATTTCCTAGGCCAGTAACAGTTCCCACCGAGGGATTAACTATGTCGTAGGAAGGCCCAACCAAGAGGGGGTAATTACACCTAGATGGGCACCTGCATCCACAGTGCTTCAGATCCTGAACACGATGTAGCATGCAGGAGCATGGCGACAGATGTGGATATTGTGATGAAGTTGTTTGACCCCGAGAATCCCACCCATGACACTTTGATCTTTCTCACTAGTGAGATGAAGTGCTTTTGGCAGAGCATCACATAAATCCTCATCTTAAGGAGGCGGCGGACACATCAATCTCCTAAAACAGATCAATAACTCCTGACCACAAGCCGCTATGAGGGCTAATCAAACCGGGAGCTCTTACATGGCGTCATCATGTTGGCCCAACCAGTTCAACGTGGCACAACGAGAACATGGGGGCGTTTGCTTGCATGTTCATAAACAGGCCAATGAAGCAATGATTGCCTGGCTGTGCTGCTCATGGAGTTTGGGCTCATGGAGAGTTGGGCATACACTCTATGGGAGTCATGGCTACCAGTGGCACCACTCTAACCCTGAGATAGTGAGATTCTGCTTTCAAAACCTTCACGTTTTCTCCCTTAAGCTTGTCCTGAACAGCCACGCCCTCAATGGAACAAAGTCTCAAGAGGAAGCAACGCCAATGCAGGGCAGTCTTTTGTAAGAAACATGTGTGGTACAACAGTAGGACAAGCCTAACCCTAATTAGCCCTAACCCTGTCTAAAGTCTGAGTCTAAACTCACCTGTAACCTTAATCCTAATCTTAACCCAATGGAATTGTTATCTAGCCTTAACTCTTTCTGATGTCTAATCTTACCTTAATCCTAACCTAAACCACAATGGAGAATTAGCAGCACTTCCCTTCGCACACGTTCACATTTGGGAGTCGACTAACACCGAAAGACTTTCAATGCATACCGTATACATGCTTCAGAACACATAATTGGCATGGACTCTCGGTGCAAACCTTACGTGTATCAGTACAGGGAATTTCCAGTACACATTTATATTCAAGAGAATGCTGGCCAGCTGGGTGAAATAGAAAGAGGTGAAAGAGGAAGAGAAATAGTGAGATAGAGACAGACAAGGGGAGAGAGAGAGGAATAAAGAAAAAAAAAGACTGTCTAGGACCAAGACGAAGTACCTCCCTGAACCGAAATGCTAAATATTAACTTCACACTAATCCAGCCACCTAAACTAAACCATTAGTGTATGACAGTGCCCCATGGGAAAGCACCACTGTCATGTAGTTAGCGTGACATCCTGATGACAAGCTGTGTCGGCTATCCTAAGACCTGAACACATGCAGCAGCCCTTTTCCAATTCATGTTTCAGGTCGTTCAGGCAGAAAGTTGCCACAGCCAATCACTCAACTTAGGAAGAGAAAGAGTACAAGTCTGACCCCTGTGACCTAACACAAACCTTCTACATCTCATGTTGCATCAATGTCTTCCCATTCACTAGCCACTTGCCTTTGACAGAACAGCATGTCTGAAGACTAAGCTTAGTAAGAGTGAGATCGGCGAGACAATGATCTGAAATATCCTTGTATAATAATTTAGTACTGCCACATTCTGTTGTTAAATCAGCATACATTTTACTCTCATACAAATGTGAATGTCACTGCAAGGTTGTGTGATTTGTTGAGTTAAGGACCAAGTGGGTTATAAGAAACACCCCTCTTGTGATACTTTGGAGGAATGCATTAAAACATGTGTAGGGTAGCAGTAAGTCTCTGAAAACGAACAGTAGCACACAAGCATTAGAGGAAAATATTACAGTACAAATGTACAACATGTGCAGAGTATCTTAGCTCCAAGCGTTAACATCCTAACAAGTTGTTTGCGCTATGTATATCTATAGGTGTTCTGGCTAAGCTCTGTGCTTTTAAGATGGATGTTTAATACAATTCTAGTTTCGTTCATTTTCTTACATCCTGTAAGTACATGCTGAACAACATATGGTTACATAATAAATAGCTGTTTGACCATGGATAATAACTTTAACAATGTAATATCCATCAATATTTTCACAATAACCCAATATAAGACGTTGTGTATATTTAAACTGCTATTCAAAACCATAATTAACATACTTTATCATATTATGTGTACAATTGCTTTCCAGCGGATTGGCTAATTAGTAAGCTGTTTTAACACAGTATAGTTTAATACTTGTTGCTGATTGGCTAGAATGAGTCCTGGAATGCACATTAATTCCTGATATACTGGGATAGTTGGATGTATTCAGGGCAGATATACAGGACACATCATGATGTAAAAGGCTACAGAAACTCTACAATTAGAAACTAATAAATGCCAACATTTGTGGAGTAGTTCATTGCCAACTGTTGTTAAAGTACTGCTTAAACAACAGTTGGCAATGAACAACAACATAAGCAAACACTAGTAGAAAATATATGTTTTCTGTATATTTACTACTGAAGCTGCAAAAAGGAAGGGCAACTTCATGTTAATTGTAATGGCGGAATGAAGGAGACCAAACTGCAGGAGGCGAATTACTCGAATAGGTTTTATTTCCTATGGCACTCGGTAGGATATCACACTACCGGTGGTTCAATGTTGAACTAAGTGGCGGTAAAGAAACCCTCTGCCACAGAGCACCTCTGTGCTCTACACACGATCACAGGAAGACAATAACGAACGCAGAGACAAGACACATGAGGGATTAAATAGGCAGGCAAATGAGCCGCAGCTGGTTGGAATCAGGGAGGGATGCGTTCACAGGACATGGGTAACAAGACAAACACGGACGGTGGTGCCTAGAAGGCTGGCGACGTCGAACGCCGGGGTGCCACGCGCACAGGGGAGTGGCCTCCACTAGGCGGTGACGTGACATTAATGCCCATGGTTTTGGCATAGGATGTCCCACAAGCTCATATAGAAATGGTTAGGGTTGTGAGTCCACAAATTCAGCAGCAGCAAAATGAAGAAAATGTACAAGAGCATATTGGCTACTAATGTACAAGAAATGCCACCAGACTCAATCAGCGGCGCTTCACATTTTTTAAATGCACTTTACTTTGCTAATTAATGGCTTCTGTAAAGTAAGATTTACATATTATTTTCAGCAGATGTTGTATTTTCCAAGACACCATAAGAAGAAAGAATGCACTTATTGTAAGTCGCTCTGGATAAAAGCATCTGCCAAATTACTAAAATGTAAACGGATCTTGCGGTCACCAGTCTGTTTGTTCGCAGGTTTTGGTGTAAAAGTGTGTCATAAGCCAAACTTAAACCGAAAGCTACATCGTAATGACGATTTCACCATGGACAACCAATCAATATCACTTACGGATAATTTTGGAAGCAGCGTCACACATGGCAGCATTCAAAGCACCTAGAGGGGGTGCATCTGAGAACAACCACAGGAAAAGACTACATGCATGCAGGCAAAGAAGCTAGATTGTTATCAATCGATTGACAGCTGACGTGTTTCGTGCTGAACTGAATCTAAACTTTCTGTTTTGGATGGTGGAAAGTTCCAAACTCTAAGTGGTACAGTACACCTGAGTTCTATTTCAGAGCTTCGAGAAATAATGTTAGGTTAGACATCACATGACATGGCAGCATTTGTGGTGAAAGATTAAAAAACTAAAATGACTTGCCCTGAACAAATAAGACTTATTTAGGTCAAATTCATTAGCGCAGGAGATTGTGATGTTAATGAATTATTTGCGGTTTACTTTTGTGTAACTGAGGTAATGTTAGCATGTTATACTATAACAACAATAATTATTTATTTATTTATGCAGATATTCTTTTTTTGTCCTGCACATTTAATTTTGTAACCTTCCTTTAATTTAACAACATTCATATATAACAACAATTTACACTGAAAAGTGAAAACAATAGTGTCAAATTCAAAAGAAAAGGCCTGAATACTATATTCAGATGAATAGTAATACTGGGCACTACTGCTTTACATGATACATGCAGGATTTGTTAAAGGAGAAGTCCCAAAGGGGAAAAAGGTTTTGAGTAGAGCTTGATGAAACTATCATCCAACAGTAAAAGGTGGACAAGCACGAGTTGGCTATGCTAATGAACATAAATGTATAAACTATAGCAGGGACACATTGTCCTAGACTAGAGCAAAAAAACATGTTTGCCCTTACAACTGCTACAAGGTTCCCATATCGCACACACACAAATACACACACTGACATATTTTCACACATTTTGTATTCTATTCTTGTGGGATCTGAGGCCTTAACCCTAACTAAGAATGTGTTCCCTATTTCCTAGCCCAAAACATAACCCAAGTGCTGGTCCTAACAACATCGTAACCCATTCACCTAACATGCCTATCCCTAGCTAAGCCCTATCACATTACCCTAAACCTAACTGGTAATGATGACAAAGCCTAAAATAAATCCCAATTCTAACACCATGCCTAATTGTACCTTTTCCCTAAACCTAACCACTGGATTTACAACGTATTGTGTAATAAGAAAAACATATGTCTCAGCTATAAAAGAGGTCTGACGATTAGTTTGATATTTAAGTTATTAAAGCAACATGAGGCAACTAAGAAAGTTGCAATGAGGCCAAATAGTCAGTGCCCGAATTATAAGTGCATCGGTCACAACACTGCAAAATGATTCAGAAGTCATTGCAGCATATGCCAAACATTGGGTGGAGTTTACCAAAACTTTGCTATACAAATGTTGTTAGGCACATTTGATGATAATATAATAATGATGCCAACATTGTTTCTACTAAATATTACCATACTTTATCAATTTTTTATATTGCTAATCCCCTGCAGTATAATTTAGAGTAACTGTTAATTAGTCCATTTAAACCCATTAACCCCACAGATTATAGGTTAGAGTGGCTGTTGAAAATAGTGCAAATTGTATCTCAAATATTAAAGGAGCTCGGCTACAGACCTGAACTGCATTAATATATATGCAAGCATATGCATGGGAATATGATATTTGCTTACAATAACCAAAAAAATCTTTTTAACCCACTTGGTTAAAATGACCATAAAAAGCTACATTTTACTTCTCTTGTATTTTCAATGTTTCAAACAACAATTTGATTAATTTATATTCTTGTTAATCCAAGTCAATGTCAGCAGGTGGAGTTAGTTGTAAAGCTGCACTTTTGGAGCTAAACTCCTGTCATGTTCAACTTTGTAAAGATTGCATTTCTTGCTAAAATCTTTGTTCATCACATAGCTAGGACGACACTGCTGATTCAGCCAAAATGTCCAGCAAATGACATCTCAAAACCTGTTTTGTTTCCCCCTTGATGTTTTGTTCAATCCACACAATCCTCATGCCAGCTTCTTTCCTTCTGGAATGCATTTGTGGTAACAAAATTAAGTGGGATTGACACCATACTGTAGGTACAAGTCCACTTAAAATCTGCACCCACTGCCCTTGATCTAGCCGGAGGGGACAAACGAACAGCTTCATGTGGCAAACTTGCTTGGGGAGCCCTGTGTTGTTACCATGTTGATCCAGAGAGAATAAACTCATTCACTTCAGGATAGGCGACAAATGATACAATTCATGTTCTAAATGTATATAATACAACAAGCATGAAATTACAAGATATAAAAACGTTGCAACGGTTAAACACTAAAATGATTCATCATACTTTCCAGAGAATCTTGATGGGTTAATTGTTGACAGCTTTCACATTTTTATTTTGAAGTGCACCTTGGACACTTTGGCCTATTACGCGCACCTGTTGTCACTTGGCGATCTGTGTGTGTATATGTACCTTTGTTCCGTCACTTGGTGTGGTGCATTGTGGGTATGCACTGTCAAAGTAGGCACCCGTCATGTCAAGTTTTGTTATGTTTTAAATAGCTGTTTTGCCCAGTGCCTTTTATTTACCTGTTTATCAGTACGTTTTGTTTGTTAAATAAATCCACCTTATTGTCAGATGTCTGCGTACGGTTCCACTCCTCATCACACTCATGACAAAATGTTTGGACATTTTTCAAATATTTGTTTTTTCTGACATTAAACCTACATCCTATTAAATTCTAAAATTGCCATAGTAAACTATGGAATACCATCCGTGCCATGCCTGCATGTTTGGATGTAAACATCAAACAGCAGTCATATTTTTCAACTTAACTAAGTTAGTTAGTTAGTTAGTTAGTAACTAACATTACTAACAGTGGAAGAACTGTTCAGGACTTAGCGTGGGGAGGGAGACGCTACGTGTAGCGTGGGGAGGGAGACGCTATTACTACGCACACCGACGTAGACATTGTAGTAAGAGGTCAAGCCTCAATGATCTCTAGAAGGTTGCCTGGGTTACCTACTTGGAATTCTAAGTCGGATAACTGCTCAAATCTGCTCAAATAACTAGTAGGAAAACCTGCAAAATCGTCAGTGTCAGTTTACAGTGAAAGAGAGGCTTTTATGCACAGTACAGCAAACCCATCCTTGTGTTCCAGAGACTATACTAAAGGTAAATACTATATTTATGACATTGCAACTCCAACTGTCAGTTATTGTTTCTGTGACAAGACCTGTTCTACAAAAAAAAATATGAATTTCAACCTGTGAATGTGACATAACTTTTCCAAAACCTTTTCGTTTAGATGATTTATGCTCTGCAGCTCAATGGGCTGCCAAATGACAGACATTTTTGTGATCCGGGAGCTTTTTACAGGGACAAAATGCAGCAAACACATGCAATTCCCTACTTGAATGCCCTTTCAGGGCCGTACACATACTTTTTTTGGGGGGGCATGTGGCATGTGCTGAATCCGGAAATCCCAGGAATGTGTCAACGTAAAACGCAAAGAACAGAACCACCAAACAGGGCATTTGTGGAGTTTGAGGGGAAATAAGCAGGGGCTGAAGCCCACCTGGGTTCTATCTGTGCTTGCACCTTATAGGCAGATTCTCATTCGGAAAGACATATGAAACATATATATTTTTTTATCTGTTGCCAGAACAATTGCATCTCTATGGTTAAACCTGACCAACTCTGTTGGTTGTAAGAAATAACATAAAGTAGTAATACATGTGCAGTAAAACCTAACAACCTACGAGCTATTTGAAGACCACTGTTCTTTAGACTGAAACAACTTGCACCAAAAAACTAACAGGAACAACCTTGCGTCATGGGGGGAACAGCATACCATTACTGTTATGCTGATTGACCCAACTGGAGTGAAAACCTCTGGAATGAAAAGGCCCGTTCCTAGCCAGACAAAGTTTAAATATCAAACATGATCACGTTCACATTCTCTCTGAACCTAAATAAATGTGCCAAGTTATAAATACATAGCTTCAGCTTTAAATATATTAGGTTAACGCTCCATTACCTCTGGCCTGACACAGATAGGATCAGAGTGCATAGGCTTACCTGGAATACCAGCAGCTGTTGTTATCAGTGGGTAACATTGGATCAGACTGAAGCAGAGATAAATTGTGCATGAGTTGAAAAATGAAGCATAGTCAGTTCCTTTTTCTTGTCTATTTTGTGTATGCATTGTTAAAATGTTTCAGGCCTAATATATACTGTATATATATACTGTAAATACTGAATATATTCTAACTATAAAATAAACACCTTCAATACATTACAATTTCAGAGGAATGTTTTTTAAAATAGTTCTTTGCTTATGTTGACTGGATACATGCGTTTCCACTTGATATTTCCTGTCAATTTTAGCTACAAACCAAGAGTGGCCATATTTGAGATACACATTGCAATGTATTCAGACTGTCCTCTGGGACATTCATCACACAGTGCCGCAGAAACGCAACTAAGGTGAGTATGAACCTAAGCTAACCAAGCTATAATGTTCACGCCCGCAACCATCTAAAAGATCGAGGCGGTCCAGCGAACATGAAGACTGGGACCAAGATGAAGACAAAGCTTCAACCCCTAGGCCATCTGATGGTTTAATTATATACATATTTGCCCTGCACAATAATCTGCCACATAGAGCCCTTTTTACTCAACACACTACAGATCATTTACACATGCACACACACACACAGTTTGTAGTTGTGATTTTATTCTCAGTGTTATTTAGAAAGGACACATTGACTCCCATCTGGATTATCAGTTTTATCGCATTGGTTCATTTTAACATCTGTGGAAATGCCTAATAACATCTAAAGGAAAACAGGAAATGGAACCGTGCTCTGGCCAAGCAAGGAACCACAGCTAGCCAAGTGTTTTATGCATTCTGTTGCTAGCTACTGTACCTGCCAACGTACCTGCCAACTTTCTGTTGTCATTTTCCACTTTGGCACCATCTGTTTTTAGTAGTACTGGTTTAAATTCTGATTTGTCAGGTATTATTAAGCTCATTCTAGAATACAGATGTTATTTCTATACCAGGGGACTGAACTGAAGGTTTTTAATTTAGCCCATGTGTTAGTGGGTGAAGAGTTGAAACAAAAACGTGTACCTTCCTGTTATGGGTATCAAACCGGTAGCTGTGTTTGTTTTTGTGCATGAGTTTTTAAAACACTGTAAAAAAGTAATAAAAAAAGAACAACTTCCCAAGTGAGGAATATCACAGGGCGATTAACCTTCAACAAACACAGCTACCGGTGTTTACTCAAAGTAAGTGCTGCTTATGTTTCCATTTAGTTCTGTTATAAATGCGAAGGAAATGGTGACTGCAGTTCATTGGTATTCTGTAGAAAGCATTACAAAGGTGTATTAATTTTATTATATTTGTTTTTTTGTTCTGTAATATCTCCTAATCACATTTCAGTGTTTTTTCTCAATGGCAGCTAGAGACTTCAGAAATGTCGGAAGATGGGAAAAAAAGAGGAACAGAGCTCACACAGGACAAATCCTCTAAGACAATGTTTTACTTAACAGATTTATTGGATAGTGAAATATTAAGGGAAATGGCCCGTGGCAAGTTTGTCTATAGATTACGACTAAACAGCCAAGACATACAGTGCCCTTGTAATTTTTGGGAACTTTTATTAAGTTTAAATCTTAAATTAAAGGTTAGAGTTTATATTCCCAGAGATTATTATTTATATTGATAATGGTTTTACTATATGGAAAAGACAACACTTTTTTTTTTATAAATGTCCCCTAATTTCTGGACACTAAACATGTTGGGCATGATTGGTTAGTCTGTGGCATTACATTACATTTGCACAGGCATAAAAGAGCTGTCAATGTTCCCTGAAAATTGTGCCGAAAATGACCTTAACATTGGATGACTGAAGAATTCTCACCATAATAAAGAAATATATCTGTCCAGGAACTAAGAGGTAAGTGTGGAATGTTCAGAAGACTTTGCATGCAAAACAACAGAGGGTACACTGCAAGGTGAAAACGACCAGTTAGCTTAAAAAAATAGAATGGCCTTATATAGTTTGCAACGACATACTAAAAATATGAACATATACGGGACTGATGACAAAAGGAAAGTGTGGAAACAAAGATCCACATCATATCAACTTGAAATATGGATGAGAGGGTGTGAGAGGGTGGGATGATGGTGTGATGAGGGTGTGATGAGGGAGTGATGAGGGTGTGATGAGGGAGTGAGAGGTTGTGATGAGGGTGTGATAATGGGGTAATGAGGGTGTGATGACGGTGTGAGAGGGTGTGATAAGGGTGTGAGAGGGTGTGATGAGGGTGTGATGAGGGTTTGAGAGGGAGTGAGAGGTTGTGATGATGGTGTGATGATGGTGTGATGAGGGTGTGATGAGGGTGTGAGAGGGTGTGATGAGGGAGTGAGAGGGTGTGATGAGGGAGTGAGACGGTGTGATGAGGGCGTGAGACGGTGTGATGAGGGAGTGAGAGGGTGTGATGAGGGTGTGATGAGGGTGTGAGAGGGTGTGATGAGGGTGTGAGAGGGTGTGATTAGGGAGTGATGATAGTGTGATGAGGGTGTGATGATGGTGTGAGAGGGTGTGAGAGGGTGTGATGAGGGTGTGAGAGGGTGTGAGAGGGTGTGATGAGGGAGTGAGAGGGTGTGATGAGGGTGTGAGACGGTGTGATGAGGGAGTGAGAGGGTGTGATGAGGGGGTGGTGAGGGTGTGATAAGGGAGTAATGAATTGGCCTGTATGGTTGCCAAGTCTTCCATCATGATATAACAGCAGAACTAATTATGAAATGTACAGAAACATGTTGTCTATAAAAGCAAGTACAAGCAAATGTCCCCAAACAAGTCAAACAATGACACCTAATGCGCTGCCATAGCAACTAGAGTTTTAAATGACCCAAGTGAAAAGTGCTTGACTGGTCAAGTAAGTCTCCAGATTTTTAAGCAACTAAACAAGCCTTTAATTTGCTTAAGATGATACGAAAGATAAACACCACAATGCACAACAACAGCAATCCAAAGAAATACATATATGGGGACATTTTATTTTATTTTTAGAACAAATAGTGCATTTTGAAAGGGGCAATTCAAATAAGTGCCAGGCTGACAAATACTTTTGGCTCTGACTGTAAACACTCAGTACTACTTAAAGTTCCAAGACAGAAACCCGTCATTGGCCCAAAGAACAACAGGGCTCATGGGAAATGGTAGAAGAACAGGGGCTTCCCAGGTGCCAGAGGTAGAGATGGCAACGTTTGATTATTACATAGTAAGTGTAGGTTGTTACTACATTTAAAACATATTTTTACTCACATGAATAGGTTATTCTGCTGCTTATGTTTTGGGGTCTTTATAAATAACTAAACAATCTTCCATATTTTTTTAATTTTCTAGAACCGCAGAAAAAACATTGTTAGCTATGTAAAACAGGTAACATTACAAGTTAGCCTGTCTGTTATGTGTGCACCACAATGGTGCAGCAGCTAAGCAATATGCAAGAGAGGAACCCAAGCCTTCACAGTGATCATTCTGGTTGGTGTCAAATGAATTCATTTAGGTACATTGGAGGTACTGAGGAGATTGATTCTGTTATCGGCTAGGTTCATTTTGAGATAGTTGTCTTTGGATTGGGATATAGCCTACATTACTCAATAGCTGGCCTACGTTAACAAAAGGCAATCACAACCAGCTGCCAACAGAACACTCTACTGTCAATCACATAATCTAATTCAACTGCATTTTGATTCAATTGATTTGTCTTTCATGCCATGTACCATCAACTCAATATTAGGACATACTTAGATACAATAGCTTAATAGCTCACTCCGTTAAGTGTGTGTATGTGAGTGAATGGGTGCATGTGTGTAGTTTTATGAAATACAGTATGTTACCACTGAGTTACTGTCAGTTCTGCTACATGTTTTTAGAAACAATTTCTATTTAGTTTATATTTTCCAGCAGTTTAAAGACACACAGAGAAGCATGCAAAAAACATTCCTAAAACACGGTAGCAGACAGATCTATTCAGATCACAGTTCAAAGATGAACATGGGAATATCAAAGAAGAAATTTTCTGCAGCATTATGAAAACCTTGAATATTCACCAAAATTCCATAACAATTCAGTAACAAACTGTAACAGCTCCTGTTTATTGGACATATATCACAGACATGTTTAACTGATCACAAATCAATTTGTATCTTCCACTGGCACCCTGACAATACTGCTGGTTCATAAACAGACTAAGTGCCCAAATGAAGCCTCAAAATTTGTCATTTCTGGGCTTCCTTGTTGAGTCACTGACTAGTTATATAATTATTGCATTGAGGCGAAACCAGCAAACATGCACACAAGCACAATGTTTCAGTCCCCTCATAGTCACTTTATCCCGTTTCAGAGTGCATGCTGTACGGATCTGACATCTCACAATCCATGTGCAGAACAAACGTGCTCTCTCGCGCTCTCCCCAACCCCCGTTAATTCACAGTCTTTAATGGTTCTGACACCACAGGGAAGTTTATGCATATGGATTGGATTTGACACATTGCGGCTGCTGTCCCCGGTGCTGAAATACAGTGAACTGCTTTGTCAACAGAAAAACTCTATAATAGTAGAATATAATAGTACAAGGAGGAAGACAAGAATGTATCACTAGGTGTAGATGACAGCCGCATGAAAGACGCAACTATGCCATTTTAGAAAATGACCCCGGCGTTTATCATTGTGTGTTCTCACACAATATTTATCATGTGTTGCATGAGGCACATTCTTGAAAAACATTAGGTAGGCTACTTACCATGTTGACTTCAGAAACCATGTCGATACTCGCGATATCTATGCTCATGCCAACGTCCACAGGGGCACCTATACATCACATGTAAAACAAGTTTGCTATCAATGACATTTTCATCTGGCACTACTAATGAATGTGCATGCAACTTGATTTTAGTTAACATACAATGTGTGGACTACCAACCAACCCACCCACCCGCAAACAATTGTTTACCTCCAAAATCAGGCCTCAGACGAATGTCATACCCCTTGAGCAGTTTGTCCACGGTCGCTTTTACAAATGACATGTTGCTGGGCTCGTTGGCGCTAGATAGAACATATGTTTTAATCAAAAAACTGCAGTGTACTGCAGAGTAAGGGACAGTCAATACATGCAGAAACAAAAGGCTAGATCCCACCCGTGGGCTCTCTCACCTTTGAGCGCCGCTGACCATGGCGACCATAAGAAAAATAAAAAAAATCCCCCAGCATCCGCGGTCTAAAGTCGTCCACATCACCAACTTCGATCCGAGCGATGACTTTGAGCGAAGATTTCAGGAATTTAACTTAGTCACAGGCTGCCCAATTATCCCAAGACCAACGCATGCGCGTCGTTTCACCAACATCAAAACTGCATTTGCACAAATACACAATATTTCGTAGAAAATTCGGCGAGTGTGAAATAAAAAGATATTCGTGTTTCACCTGAAGTGTGGATGCTGGCGCGAGACGAGGTCACCGGGACGCATGCAGTAGCAGAAACGTATCAATATGCTAGGCAGATCCCATACCTCCGGCTAAACCACGCATTTCAATAGAAACAGCGGTGTCCGGACCAGTTTTGCATCAAGCAGATCTTCCTGTGTTGGTCGGCTAAATATCTTAAAATAAGCATTGAACGCGCCTCTTAGTTCACCTTAAGTCAGCCCTATGTGGGGCATCGTGCAACACAAGCACGTCTGAGAAGCTGCGCATTTTCTGAGGTGTACCTGGACGCCCGAGCTCCCTCGCAGCAGATTCCATTCGCCACACGTCACGGGCTACAGCCCAAGTTAATAATTTGTTAAAACCCAGGAAACACATAAAAAATCGGAACGCACCAATAATGAATGAGGGAAGGAGATAAGACACACTATTAAAGCCGCATATTGTCTCATAATAAATATTTGTATATATTGTCTCATAATAAATACATGTTCTCTTATTTTCAGTGAATGACACTGACAGACCATTTGTAAAATATGGTCACCATGGGCTAAACCACGCTGCTATTTCATGAATACTACAATCAAACAGTATCCTATTGTGAGAGGGAGTTTGCAAATAATTGTCCATCAACGATAACAATGTCAGTCATCATGTCAACAAGTTTAAACATTTATTTTGATCTGCATGTGGGTTTAGGAGAGAATTATCTCTAAAGGGGAATGGGTTTCAATGAACCCAAAGGCCACAAGATTTGGTTCTCAATTGGATTCAGGTCTGCGGCGAGGGCTAGTCAATGACATCAATGCCTTCGTCATGGTATTATACTGTGATGATTAGGTGGTCCCTTAATCTTTCTGAGCAGTGTATTCATGAGGTTACCTGTGTCTAGGACACAACTTCAATTGGTTGTGGCTGTTCATTGTTTCTCATTGTCTGGTCTGGAGCATAGCACATTGTATATGGATGTGTAACTTCTGCTGTCGGACTGAAAAGAACATTAGAAGTCTTGGATACAGATCACATGCATGTCCTCGTGCCACGCTACCTATTTCCATTCATCTGCACTTGGGGAGCCTTATTAAGAGCTGTCCGCAGTGCTAATCCTGAAATGTTTACAGTCCCCAGAGGTGGCAAAAGGAAAGACACCATGGTCCATACTTCTTTCCTCCCGCTAGTGCTTATGTTTCACTGATGTTCATATGCACCCAAAGAAGCATCGTTTGATGCTATAGAAACTGTCCATAGTCAATCAATCAATAACAATTATTTATAAAGCCCTTTTTACATCAGCAGTTGTCACAAAGTGCTTTTACAAGCCACCGAGCCTGAAACCCCAAGGAGCACACAGCAACAGTGACAAGGAAAAACTCCCTATAGGGGCCTAATTTTTGGAAGAAACCTAGAGAACGACCAGGCTCAGGGGGTGACGATTTAAGTAATAAGTAATACATTCATTTGGGCTGCATCCAGAATCTAGGAAGCGTAATCTAGGGCACTAACATGACCAGATGGGCAGGACAGGGACAGTCCAGGGTGGGTTGATAAGGGGGTCAGCAGGGTGGCAGCTGGAGTTGTCAGGTATCTGCAACACAACCAGGAGGTCTCGGGACAAGGTCTTTTGAGCCTAGTGCTGACAAACATTTTGAATGATCCCTAGAAATGCTGAAATAACAGATGTATGTATGTATGTATGTAATGGACCAGACACCTTAAATTACACTTAATACTACTGGTTAATTGGTGTTCATATCCACTGTGTTTGTAATTTAGCATTTTTATGTTATGGTTTAAGTCCTATGCTTATGTCCACCTGTATAAATGTTTATTTATTTTTCATCATTACTATTGTAACTCTATAGCATAGTTTTAGTAAAAAATATATTGTAAAATGTAAAGATGTAAATGTAAAATATTATAGAATATATTTTGCACTTATTTGTGTCGTACATTCTTGGGCCATACAAACCTAATTGCACAGCTACAATAATGTGATATTCTGTTTTTCCAATGTTAGGCAGATTTTTCAGTTTGATTGGTTCCATGAGTCACTTTCAAGTTTTACCATTATTGTCCACGAAGAAAGGATTCAGAACAGCATTGTTACAATCAAGGGGAGAAATGAACACGTCTACCGAACACTAATGCTGCTATTGTGGTGACATGTTGTTCCTTCTCTTGTCCTGCTACTGGGCTCCATCTGGCCCAGTACACTTACACAGACAGACGTGTTGACCACATGACTGCTAGCACCAGCTGCCTATTTTCCCACTTTTACTCCCCACCTTCCTTCCCTGCTTCCACTTCTTCCTTGTTTTCCTCCCCCTCCTCCTTGTCTGTCTGCTTCCCCTCACCCCCCAGAAGCAGGGCATCTGCTCCCCCTTGCCCTTGGTTTCGGAGTGAATATGGTGCGTTAGATAACAATCGGGAAGAATGTCAGTAACTATTCATGTCACACTGAAAACAGACCTAGAAAAGTGTACATGCTGTGGGTATAGCAAATGAAAAAAGACTGCGCTTAGATTGTCTACAACCAAAGTTACATTTCTATGTCCTTGTTGTGAGTCTTTGTGCTTTTTCACAATCATGCCCTTCGTATCAGTGTGGCTTGTAGCTGTATTGGTAGTGTTGCACTTGCAACTCCAGGGATTGTGGGTTTTACAATTAATTAACCCATTGTTTTTGTCATATCACTCTCAAACTTCAAAACAATAAATTCCAGACTGTGGCTGGACACACGCATTTATGTGAGTTGCTAAAAATAATAGCCACCCTATTAGTAAGTACGAAAACAAGAAGTTCCAGTTATTAGGTGAAACAGTTATGCAACTTCTGCTTCAGGAACTCAGCCATACGGCCAACAGTCTCCGGTGAAACATAATACTGTGGATTGAAGAACGAGAAGACTAGGCCAACATCGAGCCAAAGAAACTCTAACCTTGTTAACCACCCTCATGTGTCAGAGAGTTTTAGTATGGACTTTCACACCTTAGCATTCAACGTTACCTATTTCAAAGAAGTATGCTGGCCTGCTGAACTGGATAAGGGAATATTCCAATTTTCTAAGTCCCACAGTTTGTAACTGAGAGCACTTGTTGTGGTTGCAGTCTGTCCTTTGTTGATAATCATACTTGCTGTATAGAGGTAAATAAAACTCATACTGTTACAAAAGCTTCATTTTGTGGTGATGGAGCCTTTTGTGGATGTGTAAAAGGTATTTGAATCATTGTCCTGGAGAAAGATCTAACAATTGTCCAGTTGTATCCTTCTGGCTGATTCAGTGGTCCAAAAGCCCCTGGTACTTGACAGTGTCCATGATGCCATGCATTTTTTATCCGGGTTCCCAGAGCCATTTAAGCAAAACATCCCCACAGAATCACTTATTCACCACCAAACTTCCCACTGGGAAGTAGGTCTTTCTATGCATCCTTCTTTTTATGCAAAACCCACCTCTTGTGTTTGTGGTCGGAAAATCTGTATTTTTGTCTCCCCTAACCGCAGAACTGAAGTTCAAATGGAATTTAAAAAAACTCCAGTCACTGATGAACACCGACATTAAGGGAACTTGCAATCATCCCAGTAAAACATCAAGTCAGTCTCCAAAGCCCTATGTCCTCTTCCAGCCCAGTCACTGTGCTGCTCAACCGACCTTCACCAGAAAACACCAGAATTGGCACCCCATTCTCTTCACAGATGAGAGCGGTTTCACACTGAGTACATGTGACAGATGTGATAGAGTCTGGAGATGCCGTGGTGAAATGTGTGGTATCATAAAAGCAGATATCGAGTTTTGACCTGACTTTCTCTACCAGGAAGCTTAAACTGTGATGTGGTTGGATGTTCGAGCAGGATGAGGATCCATAGCACACAGATTCTGTATTGACAAATGGTCTCAGATCCCTTGTCATGTGGTCTCCAACCTCACATTATGGGAGAATACTCAAAACTGGTATCTTGGTAAATAGAAGGTGCACAAAGTATTAAATGATGTGGCACACCTATCTTTGAGAAAATGTTGATTTATTTTACTTTTACTTGCCTTTATGAAAGTGATATTGCTGTCAATATTTTGAATGAAATATCAAGATATACAATAATTCACAATGTATTTTGCTCATATTTAACAATAGTGCCAGTTGTAGTGGAGGGCATTGCAACTTTTGTAAATGTTTTGAAGTACGGGAACTCAGATCACTACAAAAGCATCAAAGAAGACCAGACGAGATTTGATTAAGTATTATGGGAATACAGAATTGTGTCAAGATCATAACAATATTAGACTGGCTTCTCTGAAGGTATCCTCGGACTATATGCAAACATTCTTGTAGCTGTGCAGTATAAGCTAGTAATGTACTTTTAACATGTTTTCTAATTTCTCTTTGCTGTACAGTCACACTCAGAGCCTTCAATAATTTTATGAGAGAGATGTGGAGAAGTTTTAGACAGGTTAGAAGTGACTTGATGTAGTCATAATGGTTTCTGTGGGACAAATGGCCAGTTGTTAAGGACCTCATCAACTGTTCTGGGTGTGGAATTGTGTTGATCATGATTCAGTTGTTCTGCCGACCTGCTTTTTGACTACCAAATAATCATTTTTGGGACAGTGGGTGACTGGGCAGGGAAAGGTTAGTAATTGTCTTGTCTGCAGGCTTCTTTGCCACAGAATCTTGTGAGACCTTGATAGACTGCAGGTGGACTGTACAATGCATTGCTATTTACCTCTGCAGACGCAGATTGGGGGATTTGTATCAAACATATACCATTTTTGCATGACATATCAAATCCTAAAATGACATTCAGTACATTACTGATTATATTGGCTAAGGTAAAGAGGCAATTCCTTGTGCCCTGAATTGTATTAAAAATGGGCAGTGATTTTATCAATTTATCATAAGTAAATAAAAAGTAGAATAAAAACTAATGAAATCCTGCCAGTGACTCTTCACAATCATGACCAGTGTCCTCCACTCCAACATAGCCATAATTAATAGCAGAATCATTTGTATACTGCTATGGAATGGTTTTGTAATCTTCTTTTGCTTTCTGCTTGTATGAGAAAAGTTAAAAAACTATACTACTTTCTTTATCAATAACATTTCCCATGAAGTTAAATCTCAATGAATACAATCAACTGTCTCAGATATCACCAGCATGTGTTCAAGCACGCCCATCCTCTGGACCTCCTTAGTTTGGATGCAAGAGATGGAATGACATTTTGAAAGCCCACAAATATCAGTTCCAGAATCATTTTCTCGGACCTCTATCACCATCTAGTTGTAAAATGTGCTTCCTACAACCACATGCAAACATTATTTGAACAGTGTATTTGCCTGCCATATACAATGTTCAAATAAAGAACAACTCAGTGTAGATATAATATTACCCAAATAACTACCAATATAGGGCAGTTTAACAAAAGATGTAAAAAAAAAATACTTATTTCTTATCACAGTACCCTGCTGATCAAAGGGATCAAAGTTGTCATCCACACCAGCTACACCAAGGGCCGAGGGGAAGCTTTAGTGAATTGGACAGGCACTTAAGATGGCAATAACAATTGCATTTGGTTTTGGAGATAATTCCCCCACTGGAAAGTGTCTGGGGCAAGGGATGAAGTGTCCAAAACCCCAGGACTGGAGTGTAGCCTTGCTAAAGTGTCCAAAACCCCAGGACTGGAGTGTAGCCTCGCTAATGTGTCCAAAACCCCAGGACTGGAGTGTAGCCTCGCTAATGTGTCCAAAACCCCAGGACTGGAGTGTAGCCTCGCTAAGGTGTCCAAAACCCCAGGACTGGAGTGTAGCCTCGCTAAGGGTTCCAAAACCCCAGGACTGGAGTTTAGCCTCATCTCATGTGACCCTCTTGCCAGCCAATGGGTGCGGTTTTTCATTAGCGGTTGTTTGCTCCCAAAGCTCTTCTGTTCAGTCGACTGTATGTCCTTCTCTGCCAACAGATGGAGCAATTGTCTGGGAACATAACTCCGCTTAAACTCCCTTTGTATTGCCACTTCACATTTGTTGTCCATTACTGTGCTTGTAAAATTGAACATCCTGTTAAACCTGCTGTCATGTAATCAGGATAATAAGATGATATGGGTGGGGTGTTTCATCCTGATCATATGATAAGGTTATTATTACCCTCTTCTACACGCACACAAACACACACATCATTAATGCATCCAATTTCTTCAACATGACTAATACACCTCTATACCTACTTGTTGTTTCTTTTATTTAAAACATTTATAAAAGTTCATTAAAACATTTCCAAACTTTTAGGTCCCACATGTTTCTGTTGCCGAATCAATTATGTAGTTGGAGGTCAATTCCAATAACTTACACTTTAACCCATAGTACAGTGGTATATGTTTGCCATACCCCATTGACCCATAGTAGAGTGGTGTCTGGTGTATGTTTACCATACCCCATTGACCCATAGTAGAGTGGTGTCTGGTGTATGTTTACCATACCTCATTGACCCATAGTAGAGTGGTGTCTGGTGTATGTTTACCATACCCCATTGACCCATAGTAGAGTGGTGTCTGGTATATGTTTGCCATACCCCATTGACCCATAGTAGAGTGGTGTCTGGTGTATGTTTACCATACCTCATTGACCCGTAGTACTGTGGTGTCTGGTGTATGTTTACCATACCCCATTGACCCATAGTAGAGTGGTGTCTGGTGTATGTTTACCATACCCCATTGACCCATAGTAGAGTGGTGTCTGGTATATGTTTGCCATACCCCATTGACCCATAGTACTGTGGTGTCTGGTGTATGTTTACCATACCCCATTGACCCATAGTAGAGTGGTGTCTGGTGTATGTTTACCATACCTCATTGACCCGTAGTACTGTGGTGTCTGGTGTATGTTTACCATACCCCATTGACCCATAGTACTGTGGTGTCTGGTGTATGTTTACCATACCCATTGACCCATAGTAGAGTGGTGTCTGGTGTATGTTTACCATACCCCATTGACCCAT
>JACXGK010007825.1:0-24136 GCA_016801125.1 Novumbra hubbsi
CACACTGATGGACAGGTACACACACACACTGATGGACAGGTACACACACACACTGATGGACAGGTACACACACACACTGATGGACAGGTACACACACACTGATGGACAGGTACACACACACTGATGGACAGGTACACACACTGATGGACAGGTACACACACACTGATGGACAGGTACACACACACTGATATACTGGCCAGGTATACACATACACATTGGTCTGACAGCAACATAGGTACACACTTCCACCTCAGTAAAGACACGGTATGTTAGTTATGAGAAGGGTATTTATGTGCGTTCCAATTAGCAGATGCGTAGCACACACACACACACACACACACACACACACCACTGTCAACCTCTGTTGTGAATAACCCATATGGTAGTAGGGCCCTAATGGGGTCTTATACCAACCAATGAGCAGCCAGTCCCCCTGTCATCAGTAATGTATCTGAACAGAGGAAGTTACACGCAATTATTCATTTATTTTACCTGTCATCTCCTGTCTCTCTCTCTCTCCCTGTCTGTCTCTCTCTCTCCCTGTCTGTCTCTCTCTCTCCCTGTCTGTCTCTCTCTCTCTGTCTCTTTCTCTCCCTGTCTGTCTCTCTCTCCCTGTCTGTCTCTCTCTCCCTGTCTGTCTCTCTCCCTGTCTGTCTCTCTCTGTCTCTCTCTCTCTGTCTCTCTCTCTCTCTGTCTCTCTCTCTCCCTGTCCGTCTCTCTCCCTGTCTCTCTCCCTCCCTGCAGTAAGCAGAGGCACAACAAGCTGTGGCGTTCCCATTCGGACAGCGACCTATCAGAACACCACGAGCCCCTGTGCAAAGCCGCTCACCACACCCTGGTTCGCTCTGACTTCCGTAACCAGGGCAACAGCCCCAACGCACCCTCCCTGGAAGAGCTGCTGCAGCCGCTGGGATCCCCCTCCAGCACGGGGCAGATGGTGCGGTCCGTCTCCGAGTCCGGGAGCCCCTGCGGCGCCGCCAAGGTGGTGCGGTCCAGTAGCCGGCTCGGCCAGAACCAGGAGCCCAGGAGAGCTGATCCGCGGACCCCCGAGTCCACCGACCAGCTGTGGCGTTCCGCCGTTCCGGCCGCTCCCTCCACTGGCTCCCGGGTCCAGGGGGAGTCCAGCGAGGCCGCGCCCCCAGACGGTGCTCCCCCGGCGGGCTCCGTGTCCGCCCCGTCGCCCCCCCTCTCCAACGGTCAGTGTAGCCTGGAGGAAGACCCCTCGGCCCCGCCTCTCCCCCTGCCGCGGGCGGCCCCGGGCGTTTCCACGGTTACCGTGGCGGAGACTGTGGAGTGTCCCCGTCCTCCCGTCCCCCCATCGCCCCCCTCCGGCACGGACCGGTCCCCGGAGGCGGAGGAGCCGTCGTCCCGCGTGCCCAGCCCTCCGCCGCTCCCCGGGTCATCGTCCAGGACCCCCGACGTGAACGGGCAAACGGCAGGACCCCAAGAGCCGTCCGCGCCGGTGCCTGTCAGGAAACGGGACAGTTCGGCGGACCAGCAACCGCCCGGCCACGAGGGGATCGGCCTTCAGGACCCGGCGTCCTCCGCTCTCAGCGCCGACCACATCAACTTCTTCAGCGCCAGGGAGAAGTTCCAGGGCCTGACTCAGGACGGGAGGACGCGCTGCCTTTCTGATCAGGCGCCGCTCACACCCAGGGCTCCGGGACCGGAGGAGCGGGAGGAGCCGTCCATGGAGGGAGGAGAAGAGGAGGAGGAGGAGAGGGTGAGACTAATTGAATGACTATTACAATATGTGTTTGAGATTTCTAAATGTTCATCTCACTTTCAAAAGTCTTAACTCCTTAACACATAGGGTGGTGTTCTCATTCTAACTTAACACCCACCTCTCGCATTGTCCATTGATGTAGGGTTTCAAACTTTTTGGGGTTGGGGGAATCAAACCCACAACCTCGCTGCCGCGCTCTCACCAAGTGAGCTTCGGAAGAAGGACTTCCAAACAGAACATCTATAACATGACCCATGACCCTTAGGAGGGTCCTGGCCACACGGCCTTTCAATGGTCTTGTGGGACATGCTGGTCATTTCACTGTTTCACTGTCCGCCAAACAACGGCCCCACAAACCACTTGGTTAATCTCCATACAGGACAGATTGGTGGGAGTTTGTATGATCTTTCAACAGCGTCACCTATTGGTGTTAGAGGAGATGAGGAAAGGAAATTAACTAAGGAAATGAACTTTGGGAAATAACGCCCGTTACCAACTTGCACAGTGACTTTTGCCGTATTGTTATTGACTGTATTAATTGAATTAGTCATTGTTCTCTTTTCTTTCTCTCAGGAGAGCGTAGTCTCTGTTCACCTTATAGTCACCGAACTGGAGTCAATGGCACACAATTTGGCCCCTGGCCAATCAGAGCCTCTGCTCTCCCAGGACCAGAAAGTGGGTCAGTCAAACCAGGAAGTAGAGGAGAAAGACGCCAAGTCACAGCAGGAAGTGGAGGCTGTAACAGAGGATGCGAAGGTCACGTTACACGAGATGGAAGCTGCCGCCGACTCTCCGCCTGCCGTTCTCTCTGGTGATTGGGCGATGGGCTCTGTACGCCGCGTGACCCAGCAGCTGGAGCAGCGAATGAGGCAGGAGCACGACTGCCCCTCCCCACCGCCCCAGTCCCTCCCCCTCGCCCCCAACAACCCTCAACGCCGGTCCCTTGTCCTTAATTACTCCAGAGAACCCTCCCCTCCAGCCTCTAACCCCTCCCCTCCAGCCTCTAACCCCTCCCCTCCAGACTCTAACCACTCCCCTCCAGCCTCCCACCCATTCCCGGAGGCAAACTCCAATTTCCAGGATGCATTGCTCTGTTCACCGGGCTCAGGTGCCATAACCGTGCAGGAAGAAGAAGAGGAGAAGGAGGATGGGGGTTGTAGTCCAATGGAGGAGGATGGAGGACAGGAGATCGGGAGAGGCCTTGTATTTGCCAACCAGCCGGACCGCATCGCCCATCAATGCCTTGCCGTTGACCCCCCGTGCCCCCTGGACTTCCTGTGTCTGGGGGGGGTGACGGAGCTGGAGTCGAGCACGGACGAGGGTGACCCCGCCGGCCGGCGGCGCTGCGATGGTGTCGTCATGACGGAGACCTGGGAGAGACTGCGGGAGCTCAGGGCGTTCCTCTGCCAGGTGAACCGAGGCGGAGCCAAGGTTTCCAGGCGCGTTGGCCAGGCGTGGGAGGAGGTGGGCGTGGCGGGGCGCAGGGGGGACGCAGGGTGCGACCGCGAGAGAGCCTGGGAGGTGGAGGTGCGGATTCGCAAGGCCGGATTGACCCAGCCCTCCCTGATGAAGCGCTCCGCCTCATTGGCTAAGCTGGACTGCCTAGAGCTGTCAGCCAATGATCTTAGCTACTGGGAGCATTGCCCCGCCTTCCCAGAAACGCACAACGTAGAATCGCCCCCTCTGGCTACAGTCGAAGACTGCGCCAAGAAGCTGAGGGTGCTATCCCACAATGCCTCCTGTCCTAATACTTCTGCTGTTATGCCCAGCGTGTCAGACTCCCTCAGGACCGGAGGGGCGGGGCCTGTTGAGGGGGAGCACACCTGTTTGGAACGCTGTCCCCCGTCTGGTCGGGGCTGGCAGCCAGATCTTTGCAAAAGCACGTCAGCAATATGCGAGAACCAGCCCCCTACGTAGAAGAAATGGACTGTCAGTACTCTCTACAACACTGTGTGTGTGTGTGTGTGTGTGTTTGTTTGAGACAGATACACACAAAGCTATGAAGTATATGAGAATGCTAAGATGTTAAATTATACAGAACTACGTGAAAGCTGGTCAAAACCCATCCCCTTTCTGAGCCTCCTTTCAGACCGGTATGTCTACCCCATGAAGATACCCTGACACCGGTAGAGGCTGGATGGATCCTGCAGTGTGTCTTACGGACTACAAGTTGTTTTCAGAGATGAATTTTACTGCACAATACCTCCGAGGGACTCCTGGTCCCAGCACCTCCCGGGGACTCCTGGTCCCAGCACCTCCCGGGGACTCCTGGTCCCAATCCAACTGAACAGCACCACCAGCAGCAATCTGTGGCCATCCTGTCAGTCCCTCCCTCTTTCTCTGTGTGTGTAAGACAAGCCCAAAAGGTGGAGGAATGTATGTGGTGACTTATGTTAAATGTCATTTTAGATCTGTTGGAGTGTGTGGATGTGTCCATATGGATGTGAACAATTAACTGTCACTTCTGGGCACTTCTAAGGAACTGACCTGTGTGTGTGACAGGCGTTGTCTGTTTGTGTGTGTGACAGGCGTTGTCTGTTTGTGTGTGCGCAGTTTCTCCCTTATCTTATATCAAAAATCACAATGATATGAGGTTTCTCAGATATGCACTTTATTTATTTTATATTTTTTAATGTTATCTTTTTTTTACGTGTGGTTGCTACAGTACGCTTGGGAAGCATTTTTTATGTTAGTAGTAGTGTGTGTGTACTGTAAAAATGGTAATGTATGTCTTTTATCCTTAAACCTTTCAATGTAAATATTTTTTTTATCATGTGCTTAAACTGTGACCAATAAAATGACAATTTAGACTGACAACTTTTTTGTATTGGGCAAAATATTATTTGCTTTATAGTAAATATACTATAGGTTTGTTCTTGTTTCCTTATTGGAGGCAAAAATCATGGTAGTTTAAAGAATTTCTCTTTTTCCCAAAACGCTTGTTGTTCCTCATCTTGACAGTAGCCTATGAGGTAATGGAAACCGTTATCAAGATTCACTGTCATTTATTAAGCAGGGAGACTTCTGAAGAGAATAGACAACCGCTGGTGGTAGAATGAAGAATTTATGGTCGGCTCACATCTCACGATCATTTAACAAAATACACTCTGCCATAGAGAGAGAGCAAGATGAGAAACAAATCATGAAACTCCAATTTGTTTAAAGCCTATGTTCAGTCAGTGGGTAAAATACATTTTTATTTCATTTTAAAGAATGTCTGGCATTGTGGTGGCAGCATCATGTTATGGGGATGCTTCTCAGCAGCAGGACTGCAGTGCTGTGGTCTTCAGTAAATGGCTGTCATCCCCCAGAAAGACTTAAGAGTATGCTAGCTGCATATAAACACCCAACGTAATGGTGCTAACATAATCGCAAAAGGGTTTTCTAATGATGAATTCACCTTTTAAAACAATAAATTAAGATTAGCACATACAAGGTGTCATTACAACACGGGAGTGGTGGTTGCTGATGATGGACCTTTAAGCCTATTTAGATATTTCACTGAAAATCATCATACTATGGTAATTTACAACATTACCAATGCCTACACCTTGCTTCAGGGATGTTCTGATTTAACCGAGTTCTCAGCATCCTCAGGCCATCATCTTCGGCCACGCACCCAACGGGAGGCAGGCGGGACATGGTGAAAGGCAACCATTCTTTTTATTGCTCGGCTGGGATCAGAGCAGGGCTGTGGGCGCAATTGAATTTTCTAGAACAGGCTGTGGGATTGTAAACTTCTTTAATGTTGAGTTATTTCAGCAAACTCGTGTTTAACTCATGTTATGTTTCAATATTATAAATACCTACAAGGTGGGCAGCCATCCTTAACTTACTCCAGCATTAGTTAATGGTATAATCTTTAATCTAGCCTAATTTAAGACTATAAACACGCTAGCAGCTAGTAGAACAAATTGCAGGCTAGCTAGCTAGAAAGTAGATGGCTAACTAAAGGCTGGTTCTAATGTTGCCCTAATTAGCTAGCTTACTAATGCTGGAACGATTGTGGATGACCCTTCCCACCCTGGACACAAACTGTTTCGGCCATTCCAATCCGGCAGGAGGCTACGGCCCATGAGAACCAACACCTCCCGCCACAAGAACAGTTTCTTCCCATCGGCAGCTTGCCTCATAAGGCCAGAAGACCCCCTCTGCCCCATAACTTAATTCTACTTAATGCATTACATTATTGCACTTAATGCATCCTTCTTGCACATTGCACTTTATGCTACTTAAACAGTAGGTGTTAGCACATTTTATATTTACTGTGTCCTTTTTTTACTAATACCACTTCTGTTATACTCCATAGCACCAAAGTGAATTCCTTGTGTGAGTAAACCTACTTGGTAATAAAGCTGATTCTGAAGGTGATCGGTACGCATGAGGCAGGTCTGTGTGATGGTTGTCTAGTGCAAGAAAGCTGTTGAACATGTGTTCATGTACTGTGAGCTGTATGTTGTTGAGAGGAACAGGTTAAGGGTAGGAAGTGGGATGTAGATGGGTTACTGGGGGGCGGGAAAGGAAGGGGAGTGGAGCGGTGGCTGTATTTAAATTTCTCAGGGAGACAGGCTTAAGAGGGAGGATATGATGAAGGTGGGTCGTGAGCAGCCTCACACTCCGGTACAGTGGGTGGCAGTATATGCACCTTCAATGGCTCTGATCTGCGTTAGCTGCTAGCAGTTTACCCATGCCATGTAGTGGCCAGAGTTCGCAATGCACTTTGGCTCAGCCAATCGGGGCATACCTGCCCCTATTTAACGGAGCGTGCCCCCAGCTCAGCCTTCCGATATAATTCTTCTGCGAGAATGAACGGGGGCCGGCAGGGCATCAAGTCTAGGGGGCTCCGCTTCACTCGTAACCGGAGTTACATTCCCGGTAACTATTGTTGTCGTGTAGCTCCGCGCCCTATAGGGCGTTAGCTCCTAGTGGTTTAAGGCGGAGTGACTCAAGCCAAAAATGTACTCCGCGCACACAGGTCAATCGCTCTCTAGGATAAGGAGAGTGGGTTCCCAATATATAGAAAACCTCCAACCGTCCCAATCTGTCATAAACAGAGGAAGGAAGTAGGTTATAACTGTAGCTCAAGTTAGACTGACAGTTACAAAAGTAAAGAATGACATGATGGGGCCTGAGGCCACACAATCGTGAATAAAGACATGGCAACACAAACAGAGAGTGCCCAACAACTGAAATGAACCCAGGTCTCCCGCATCAAGGTCAGGAACCAGCCCGCTACACTGAGAGGGCCACAGAAATGTACCAGCCAAACGGTAACAACTGTAAGGTGAACACAGCACATACAGAAGGGTACTCGTAGCGTATCACACCCCCTCGAAATGCGTCAAGGAAGACGAATGAACGTCTAACAGATAACGGATGAATGGAGACGGTGTCGACTACGACGCTGCCTAGCAAATATACTCGACCCTGGCCCTTCCAGAGGGCCGAAGACGCAGCACGCGTGGCGTGCGCTTTAAGCCCCCGTCGGGAGCGGCGCACGCACTGACTCATAAGCCGAATGGCCGACCAAGCGCACCGGCGCCACGGCACACCAACTACTGTGGTGAGGATCTTATCTGCTTCCTCCTCTCCGGGTAATGTGCAACAGCACGCACTGGACCCAGCCTATGCCGCCTCTCCTCTGTCGCATCCTGGTGTGGAGGAGGGCAGGAGGCACAGAGCTCGATCATACGACATCTGAAAGAACTCGTAATGCTCATTAGGCATATATGCAGGGTTAGGTCGCGTCAGTGCCTTGCTCAGATCACCATTAATGATCCGGGCGAGTTGAAAGATCGCATGGGTCGCTCACCCGCTTAGCAGAACACAATGCCAAAAGCATGGCTGTCTTAAATGACAAACTTCAAGAGCTTTGTGTCAAAGGCTCGAAAGTCGGCTCACAGAGCGCCAACAGGACCTTGGACAGTTCCATTTTGGCACACCGACCCGCGCCACAGGGCGAAAACGACGTGTGTCAATAAGGAATTCAATAGAGCAAGACAACAGCAAAACAACCAATGGCATTTTCCCGATTGGTAAATAGAAATAAAACACTCAATACATCAGTAACACATTTTCAGAAATAGTGCCTCCTTGACCTTGTCCGCCAGTCTATTTATTCCCTCAATGCTTAGGCTTATCCATAAAATGTGACTTTTTCCGGCTTTATTTACACACGATAAAAAAACTAAAATTAAAATACTCAGAAAATTACTGTGCTGTATCTATTGTACTTTGGTTATTTTTACTCGCCTTGGACAAAGTGTAGGTTTATTTGCATTTCAATATCTTATTTGTAGTGGTTTGTGTGTTATTGTCCTCTCTTGCAATGGATTTTGCAAGGTCGTCATTGAAAATGAGGAAGGGGTCATTAATGCAATAAATTAAATAAGTATTGCCATCTTGGGTCATTTTTTCACTCATGCTTTCTTTATAATCAGATTTATTATTAAGATTTGTATTTGAACTTTAAAAAAAATATATTTATTTGACAGGAAAGTGGAGAAATCTAGAGCTTTTGCTGATGGAGTAAAGATGCCTAGCCTGCTTGACCACATTGGGCCATTGACATTAGAAAACTTTGGTGACAAATGTGCTACAACACAATGTTTTCACTTCACCTATGGAAGAATCGATACAATAATAGAAGTTACAAGACTGTATATTATTAAAGAAACATTTGAACATTATTGTAAATCTTACCAGACAAATTGCCACACATACACACACGTACAGTAGGTAACACTTACACAAGAAAATGGGTCAGGGAGTTATTTCGGAGGGCCAGTTTTATAGTAGGAAAACAACACAGAACTAATAATTTCAAAGCTAAAGAAAAGAAGGAAAATAATGTACGTTAACCCTTTATGTTCCATTAACATCAGCCATTCTAAACACCTCTTATTAATTGGGGTGAAGACGAGGGTGGCACATTCCCCCCAGTCTTGGCCCCTGATAAATCTGTCTATCTAGCTGCTCAAAATGCGTGCGGCAGACAGAAACAGGATAACGCTGACATGGGAGTAACGGGGTACAGTATGGCCCCTGCTTTTGAAACAGGTCCCCACATTCCCTACAACGTCTACAGCCACCAGCTCCATCGCCGGGGAACAGCAGGAGGCGCTGTAGTTTGCACGAGTCACTCTCACCCCGGCGGTGTCCACCACCGTGTCGGTGTTGAGGGTTCCGTTGCCCTGGCGCAGGGTGATGCGCTCGATGCCCGTCCCGTTGCCATCGGTCAGGGTGGCAGAGAGCTCCCACATGGACAGGCTGCAGTTTTTGGGACAGTTGGCATTTACACTGACCACTTCACACACCGGGCGGTTGACATCTGTCACCTTTAGGGGAGGAGAAACACGGCGAGGTCAGCTTGTCTGTCTAAGGTTCAACATTGTATGAAATAGTTACACCTTTAGAAGAACCACTTTTCTTATTTTCAACTAAATGCCTTACCAAGAAAGGGAGATGTTAACTCAGATCTGGAACCAATCTACAGTAATTTTACCAGTACACCAAATAAAAAAATGGCTATCAAGAAAATCTCTCAACAAATTCATGAACATATCTGGCTTCTCTACCAGAGTATGGAATATTATACATGTCAAATTTCTGTGCCCTTGGGTCTAAAATGTAGTGGTTGTATAATGAGGGCCTTGGTTGCAAGTCAAATATTCAAGCTTGTATATTTAGGTATGTGCTTTCAAGCTTATGTTGGCAAGTTTGTACCTGTACATGTGTGGTGTAAGGGAAATAAATGCGGTTCATGCGGTGTGCTTTGAAATAATGGATCAACGGGTCATAATAAGATATAATACCAAAGTGTATAATTGTATGCTTGTGCCTTAAGAATGTGAAGCCAAATCATGAATCTATTATTAATAGTCAAATGAAGCTGCTTAAAGATAAGAACAAAACAAGTATTAATGTGTAGCATTTATGTTGAAAACATGTCTTAAGGTTGGACAATACTATTAACAGGAAACTCCTAAGGCATGGGAGGAAGAGACGAGATGGTCTCTGCCGGACACAGAACAACAGGTATCAAAGCGAGGACGCCTGGCGGCCAAGATATCAAGTCCAGCCAATCAGAACACTACGCACACCACGCAACGTGAAGACGTACAAGAAGATATGACCAATAGGCTCACTTAAGGAGGACCTATATATTTGAATGTAAATACACCAAGGCTTCTTCTTCTCAGCTGATCCCAGCCGAAACAAGAGCCGTGCACGTTCGATTTGGACATGATTCTCAAGTTATTAAATACCTTGATAATTTTCAATTGAATAAAGTTGTCAGAATCATTTATTTTTGGACAGTGGCAATTTGTCTTAAAAAATTGTCTTTAGTTCGTGCTTGCAACCTATATTTCAACACATTGTACAAAGTCACAATTTTGTAACCAAACATTATATTTGGTCACAGAAATGGTTACGTTAAAATTTAACCTCTCACAGAAGTGCAGTGTAGATCGTTAAACTTTCCAAAAATGCTGAGAAAAAATTGTTTATTGCCTTTGAAATGATGGACTTTTCCAACCAATGTTATTGGTTGTAGCAATGCATATGGTTCTGATTGGTCAGGTGTAGAAAGCCCAACCCCTCTGTTGTTTTCTGAATTAATTTTTACTTACAAATCACAAAAGTTCTCATCTTAAATGTATAAAAATATTGAGAGTGTGGAAGAAAGACCTGTGACAAGACCTGCATGTACATTTCAGCCTGTAAATGTGGTTGCAAATCTGAGCATGAAATATGCTTGCAATTCGAGTAGAATTTAAAATTCTGATTTGTAACTTTGTAAAATGTGTTAAAACTTCCTTGAACAAGCTTTTCAAATATGTCTTGAAAGCACAAACGTAATGCACAACTTGCGCAACATGTAATTAAAGATTTGTACAAAAGCAAACAATTGCTTTTGTTAAAGTGAAACCATGTTGGCTTACAATGGACTTGTAAGGATTGCATAAAATGCCAGATTGAATGATTGACTGTGTGTAAACATTCTAGGGAATAGAAGGGTGTTTGAAAATGTGATTGGTGAATGTGCCCCGTGTTTGTTCACTTGGACAGGATAAAACACCCCTTCACCTAGCAGGCAGCAAGATTGGTTCAGATTATTGTTTGCTTTGGTATCTGATCAAGCTACCCTTCCTGCATCTCAGTGGAGCCGAAAGGTTTGCTCAAGTTCTTGTTTAACAGGTGACCAATCAAGTTTTCAATAACTTTTTGTTATTGCTAAAAGTTTTTCACAGAATGAAACAGCTCCCTTCCTAATGAGAGCTGTATGCTTCTGGTTAAGAAACAGTGTGATTAAATGGTTTATAGGGGGGAATTAGTCCTCCAACAAAGATATGAAACAACCTGTGTTCCTCCTGAAAGTTACCTCGGAAACAACGGAGAGGTGCAGGACAACGTAATTGGTGTCATTGGCCCTGAGTGACTCAGCCTCGATGGTCAGGGTGACATCCTTGCCCGATGGGGTGTTGGGGGGCACAGTGAGGGTGACTGTACCGTTGGCACTACCATTCACTAGTGCCAGGGTCGAAGGATAAGAGGAGGTGAACCCACGGTCGTCATTGGCCCGGATGGTGAAGGATCCTTCCGTGTCATTGGTTGTCACAGTAAATGGGATCGTAAAAGATGTTCCAGCTTCAAGAACACCAGCCTCAGCCTAAAGTCAGACCAGAGACAACAGAGAGACCGACTGGAGTCAGACCAAATACAAAGGAGACTTACTTACGTATAGTATTTTCTTCATTTTAAATAACTGAATTTGGAGCTTTGCTACAAGCTTTCCCTAGGATACCTCCTAAAAATGAGGCTAGTGCTGTGATCAAGGGGCGTCTTCACATGAGGTTATTATTGACCTTTGACCTTGACACTGACCGTAACCATTACATTCGATGTTCTGAAGCGGGTTGAGGACTGTCTCTGGAAGCTATTTGGAGCTCCAGAAGTGATTTTCTCTCCTTTCAGTCTCACAAAATATTCTCCTACTGGGACACTGTCCATAGTAACCAGGTAGTCCCGGTTGCCGACTGATTCCACAGTTCCGCTGATCTCCCTGGACCCAGAGGTTTCGACCAGGGCCACCTCTGTCAGCTTCACGGTGTCACTCCCAGTAATAGTCACCAGTAGTTTGCTATTAACACCTGGGGTGATGAAATGCGGAGGTTAACTCAAGATTGCCTCAATCTTTTGACCTCCGTTTGTGCTGCAATCTATTTTTAATAATAAAGAATTCTGAGGTCATTGTGAGGTGATTTAGCCTCACAACGTGCTCCAAATGTACTCAAAATAGGTTCAACCATTTGTGCTGCTGTAATTTTTTAGATATTAAATACATTTTTAGGCTTCTTTATAAGCTATTCTATATTAGTCAGTTAGCCCCCCAACATGCTCCAGATTCTCCCAAATAGTCTTGTTTGTTTGTGCTTCATTTTTGTCGTTAAAACTTTTGTTAGTGCTGCAACTGTGTGGTAAATATTAGACTTTTAATTATAGTTGATTATGTCATTAACCCGCCAACCTGCTCCAAATTGACTCAACAGAGGCTCAATTGCTTGTGTTGAAAATGTTAGTTAAATATTTTGTTACTGACAAGTCTTAATTTTCTCTTTTAAATGTCCGTGTATGGATTAGAAATGTGTCAGCAAGGATGATAAAATAGGTGGATGTAGTAATATCAGTTTATATCTTTTAAAACAAAAGCATAGGGCTGGTTAATTATATTTTGAAAAGATCCAGCATTGAGGAATTGTAACATTTCTCAACGGGATTGTGATCTGATATACCATGATACACCTTGCAAGGCAAGATCAGGAAAGTAACAGTGATTCGTTTTTCTTCTTCAATTTCAGAGCGTCACTGAATTTCTTTAGAGTTTAAGGAACTTCACAAAATGAATTGAACTCTATAAAAAGAAGGGATATATGTTTGGAGTGATTTTGTACCATTACACACAGTGTCAGAGTGATTTTGGCCTATTTGCTTATGGTTGTTCAGGTTGGTTGAAGAATAATTGTGGACTGCAATTCTCAAAAAGTGCCACACATTCTCAATGGGATTCAGATCAGAACTGTGGAACATTCAATGAAGGAGCCTAAATACTTCCCTAAGGCAATGTTTGTGTCAACTGTCCAAATACTTATGTACTTCGCTCTGTACATTTTAGGTGAACAAGACAAACAAAACATTATCAAACAGAGTTTGATAACCCTGTAAACATTCCCCTACAATCATAAGGCTGTGTTATTGTGGTCCAAAGGTAAAGAAATATTTTGACAGAATCCTGATTTACCAGCTTGAGGACGGGACTGTAAAACAGCAAAGCTCGAATGAAGTCCCTGAGTCACTTCCACAAAATCAAACCGGAAGTTAATGGTGCTCTGACCTGCAAAATAGGAGGTAGTTCTAGAAACTTCATGGCTTAATTAAACGGCTACTCTCAAATTGAAATAAAAGTATACGGTTAACATATACCATAGATTTTCAACTGTTCTCCGAATTAAATGATCACACCTGTTTGCAAATTTCTGATAATGTGAAACCAACAGTTGTGTCACAGTGTCATGTCTTAAGTAACACTTTACACACACACACATTGAACCTGCCAAATTAAAGGTATAGTTTGTCTTAAAGCCATATCTGGGTGAAATTCCCATAGTAGCATGTTTTGCAATAAGCCATTATTTACTTCTGTCCCAGACAGTTAGATCATTATCTTCATTCAAATTCACAAATGGAAACTATGTGGCTCGATCTTACAAAACCTGCATAGCAAGCAGTGTGTATCTTGAAAACACTTCAAGTTAAATTCAATAATGTGTCACGCTAGCACTGTTTTCTTTAGCAGTCTACACTCTTAGTGGGGCGTGGTCTACACTCTCAGTGGGGTGTGGTCTACACTCTCAGTGGGGCGTGGTCTACACTCTCAGTGGGTTGTGGTCTACACTCTCAGTGGGGCGTGGTCTACACTCTCAGTGGGGCGTGGTCTACACTCTCAGTGGGGCGTGGTCTACACTCTCAGTGGGTTGTGGTCTACACTCTCAGTGGGGCGTGGTCTAAACTCTCAATGGGGCGTGGTCTACACTCTCAGTGGGGCGTGGTCTACACTCTCAGTGGGGCGTGGTCTACACTCTCAGTGGGGTGTGGTCAGGCGCCTAGTGGGGCCTGACCACTAGGAGAACTAGCCACTGGCAAAGATAGCAATATTATCAGACACGGTTATCTTAGGTTACAAAAGAAAATGGTAGTAGTAGTGTTGGCTCATGGGAGTAATATTTTGTAGCCGATAATACATTGTTTACAGGGCCTCCCTGGTATTGGAAAAATGAAATGATTCTCTTAGAAAACATCAACGCTGCTAATCAGTTTGTTTTTTTGTTAGTTTAGACTCACATAAGGTCACGTTGTTTCAATTCATGACATTGGGTGAAGCTAAATATGCTGACTTCAGGCTAGGACAGAAGTAAAGAATTGGTTGGGATAAATAAATTGATTTACATTGCAACTGGAAAGTATTCACAGCGCTTCCCCTTTTTCCATATTTTGTTATGTTACAGCCTTATTCCAAAATGGATTCATTACTTTTTTTTCCTTAAAAATCTTCACACAATACCACATAATGACAAAAAACATTTGAATACTTTCCGGATGCACTGTATACATTAACTCAGTTAAGGGGAATTTCACACAATTTCACACAAAAACATGATTATTTAGGTTGAACTATACCTTTAATACAAGCTAAAACACCATTTAGCTTACTACTACAAATGCTACTGTAAAATGCCTTTCAGAAAAGCCAAGGTTTTTCACTCACCTACGACCTTTACAGTGAAAAACACTGTTGACGAAACACTGATTTCCCATAATCCCGCTTGGCTGTTCAGCCGCAACGTGTGAAAGTTTCCAAGGGTTTCAAACATTCCTAGTGGCCCGTTTACTGTATTACTCTGGGACACACCTGTGAGACGACATCGCAGTAGCAACATACCTTAAAACAACACACTGGAATTCCCTCTGGTCTCTCACGATAGACCCGACTCGCCTCGGTTAAACAAAATGCATATATTAAACATCTGTGCAATATCACTGGAATGTCTGGAATACCGAAGGGGCTGGTGATGGCGATGGAGAGGGAGCGTCCTGTGAAATAAACAGTCAGGTTTCTCACAGACTCATCTACAATGAAGGAGAACCGATCTGCACTTCCTGAACTCCTCACAGCCTGTAGAATGGTCACCTGAAAGAAGGAGAAACAGGAATCAGAGAGCAGAGAGGTTGGACGGCAAATTCATACCTCAGACACAACTGTTCTTGGGTGAAATATTTAGGAGTTTAGACTTGGACCAGTGGAGAGCTGGTGGAGTCCACAATGATTCTGGTGGCCTGGGAGAGCTCTGTCTTGGTGGTCTGTATGGCGAGTCCCCCGGAAGACTTGGCCAGGTCCATGTAGACCTGGGAGTCTGACGCTGCCACCCGACTGCTCAAGCCTCGGCCCTGGAAGCTACGTCTCCGACGACCTAAACTCAAACTGCCAGTAAGCATGAAGATCACCTGGGGTTGGGGAACAAGGGAAAATAATTGTGCGTTACTAGATATTTTCAAAAGCAACATACATTTGATATCTCCTAGAGCAGCTCCTAAATATAAAAATACATTTTGGATTTTTCTTATTGGTCCACTTTTGTTGTTACAGAAAACAAGTCCCATCTACTCACCACAGACTTGGTGCGTTCAATGAGAGCGGTTACTGTGCCGAGTAGACCCAGGTCTTTAGGAGGGGCGTCAGTAAAAACATAGATCTCTGAAGAGGGGGGGGCACCGGTTAAAGCCAGCTGGGGAAACAACAGAGGACACTGTCACTATCACACTAGAACACAGCTGGGGAAACAACAGAGGACACTGTCACTATCACACTAGAATACAGTTGGGGAAACAACAGAGGACACTGTCACTGTAACACTAGAACACAGCTGGAGAAACAACAGAGGACACTGTCACTATCACACTAGAACACAGCTGGGGAAACAACAGAGGACACTGTCACTATCACACTAGAACACAGCTGGGGAAACAACAGAGGACACTGTCACTGTCACACTAGAACACAGCTGGGGAAACAAGAGAGGACACTGTCACTATCACACTAGAATACAGCTGGGGAAACAAGAGAGGACACTGTCACTATCACACTAGAATACAGCTGGGGAAACAACAGAGGACACTGTCACTATCACACTAGAACACAGCTGGGGAAACAAGAGAGGACACTGTCACTATCACACTAGAATACAGCTGGGGAAACAACAGAGGACACTGTCACTGTCACACAGCTAGAATGTGTTGGGAGATCTACTGTGTTGAACTGTCAGCTGGAAGGAATTACTGACTTTTTATACCCAGTGTTGCAACACAAAACATTCAAAACAGACTAAAATGAGCAGTATTGTTCAAAAGTTGTTGGGTTACTTAGAAATGTCCTGGTTTTCCACCAAAACATAAATTAAATGAGTTGGGTGTTTTTATGTTGTCACCTCCACCTCAGGGCTTATTGTGTCGTTTGTGTTTGAGTCCGTGTGATGCTGTTTGTATATTAAAAGAAAAAAAAACTTACCTCATTCTCCATTTAGTTATTTTCCTATTTTGCCTTTTCATTTGCACACTCGCCACTCTCACACCTTACAATATAATCATAAACAGGGTTAGAAATAATGACTTTATTTGAAATAATCATTCTGTCCTTCAAACTTGTCTTGTGTCAATGAATCCTCCATTTGCAGCAATTCCAGCCTTGCAGACCTTAAGCATTCCAGTCCAATTTGTTGTAATCTGAAGAGAGGTCACCCGAAAATTCCTGAAGCCCCTCTTAGAATTTGATTTGCTTTGATGGGCACTTCTTACATACCATACAGTTAAGCTGCTCCCACAACAGCTCAATAGGGTGACTCTGTTGGCCACTCTATTTTAGACAGTATACTAGCTGACCTCTTCTTCTCTAAATTGTTCATGCATAGTTTGGAGATGTGATTTAGGTCAGGCGTTGAGGAAATTCAGTCAAGCACCATCCACAGGGTCCACAGGGTATGTCAAGGCTTTGCAGGAGTGATAGACTTCTTCAAGATCCCCATTACCCAGTACATATCTCCCAACTTACCTCATCCCCAGACCATAACATTGACTCCACCAGCATCCCTTCATTAGGTCTGCAGCTCCCGAATGTCCTTTTTTGTGATTTCGAACACCTCAGGCTTAGATTAATTGGTCCATAACCTTTTTTTCAATTTTCCTGTCCAGTGTCTTTGTTTCCTTGTCCATCCTAATCTCTTCTTTGTTTTGGCCAATCAAAACAACTCTGCCTAGAAGGACAGCATCCCAGAGTTCACTTCACTGCTGATGTTAAGACTGGTGTTTTGCAGGTACTATTTAATGAAGCTGGCAGTTGAGGACCTGTGAGGTTTCAATAATTGACTGAAGAAAGGTCAGAAGAAAGTTATTTCTGTTTATTGAAGCCTGTTATTGAATCCACAAATGCTGATGCTCCAGAAACTCAGATAATCTGAAGAAGGACCGTTTAATTGCTTCTTTAATCAGCAAAACCGTTTCCAGCTGTACTTTTCTTTTGAAAACAAGGATATTTCTAAGTGACCCCAAACTTTTGAATGGAAGGCAATAACAAATTTACTGAGGGATTTATTTTGCCTGCTCTGCAAGTGTCTGGTTGAGTAAAGATAATTGCTTGTGTTACTACAAGAGAACAGTAAAAGTGTAGATTTTCCATTTGACAACAGAAGCTGGTGAACCTACTGTTGACCAATTGATTTATGCACACAATAACATTTTGAAACAGTATAAATTCACTGTCACTTCAGATATATACTTTAGGTAACAATATGTATTTATTTGATACATTGCCTCCTCAAAAACATTAGATATTACAGTGCTTGTGTGTCCTACAGGTGTGCCAACCCATGTCACTGTACCTGAAGTCCTGATAGACAAATTTTTGGGGAAGACCCTCCTCCATTAGCATTCAGTGTATTCAGCTGGGCAATGAATTCATCAGGGTCTGTGATCCGTATCAGGGGCCCGAATCCTTGAGGCAAAGACACAAATAGGATAGAATAGGATAAACACAGGAAAGGACAACAGTAAAAAACGAAAAAGCAACACCGAAAGGAACATATTTACATTGCACAAATATTGAGAATATTCAGCATTGAGAGTATTTGTTTTATAACAGCACCTACTCAGCTAGCTAGCTTCATACGATAGAACGAGAAACCTGGTTCAGAGCCTGGCTCTTCTATAGGTTTCTTCCTCATTTTGGACCCTGCTATGGAGTTTTTCTTAGCCACTAGCGGATTAACTGCTCTTTCGGGTTTCAGGCCGGTAAAAAGTAAAAGCACTTTGGGACAACTGCAGATGTAACTAGGTGTTTATAAAATACATTTGATTGATTAAAGCCAAAGCCTGTTTTTCCTCCCACGGTGAAGGTGGAGGTATCATGACCTCACCCCCGTGTCTAAGAACTTACAGCCCTGTTTATTACTTTAACTTTTCTCCCAGTTCCCAACAAAATATATTACTTAATAGTGTACTACATTTGATCAGAACCTGTAAAGCTCTCTTCTCACCTGACTCCTTGAAGGGTACTAGGATGTAAACTGAAGGCTGGTCTGCCGATCCCCTTCTGCTCTGGATGATGAATGAGGTCACCTTCCTTATCGCATCAATGTCCTCTGACATGCTGGCCGAGGTGTCAATCACAAAACACAGAATACCGGTTCCCTTTGTAAAGATCCCCATCATCCTGAAAGTGAAAGAAACAGCAAGACAAAGAAAGGTAATGATACTACATTTTAAAAAAACATTGCGTGTTGGAAAAACGTTTTTGCTCGGGCACGAGGGGGAGAGTCAGACAGTGTGTCTTACACAGTTTTATCTGTGGTTTCCTCTTTGCATGGTGATGTTTTAACTTGCATTTGTGGATGCTGCGACGGTCTGTGGTCACATACAATACTTTTGTGTTGCTGAGCCCATGCCGTGATTTCTACTAAAGCATTTTGCCTGTTATTAATTCAGTGCCGCATGAGGGCCCGGAGATCATGGCCATCCGATATTGGTTGTCGGCCTTGTCCCTAGGGAACAGAGAATTCTCAGGATTCTCTGAATCTTTTAATGATATTATGAACCGTAGATGATGAGATCCCCAGGCACTTTACGATTTTACATTGAGAAACATTATTTCTTAAAAAAAGTGTTTTACTTTTTGCCCGTGCAGTCTGTCACAGAGTGGGAAACCCCTCCCAATATTTTATTATACCCAATCATGTCACTGACTTGTTGCTAGTTGACCTACTTAGTTGTGTGATATTCCACCAGGTTTAGTTATATAGCATTACACATTTCCATTCTTCGGTTGACCCCGTCCCAGCTTTTTGAAAACAATCTATACCGTTTTATTCCACGCTCACCGCAGGAAGTCTCTGTCCCCAGCGGCCCCTCTGATGTCCTGCAGCAGCTGCCGGGTTGCAGCCCCAGCCACCTCTGCCGCTTGGATGTGCAGGTAGCCATGTTTGGACCCTGAAGAATCCTTGTTTATCCCGCCTGTAGGCTGCTGCAAGCTGGTAGCGTCAAAAGGGTCCCCATGGCTGCACTTCCCTGGCAACCCAGAGAGATGATCAGCAAAATACAAACAGATACTCAGCAGATCTAGATAAAGCATGTGGTACCAAAAGACACACATTGCCAGATGTGACACAATAGCTTAACCTTCGGTCATCTTGGCCTGTTCGTGGTGCAAATCTTATGACATCAGAATAGAAACTGACTGTCCGGCTTTTGACTTACATATCATAGGAATGCTCTACCTTTTGGTTTAATAATGCCAAAATATCCAGAGGTGAGTTTCTTGTCCCGGATTATGTTTTCAAGGAGATTGTTCTGACAGACATCTCCGACACAGTTCTGACATGTAGGCGTGTCCTTATCTGGTGAGTGGATGTTTCATAATAAGCACAATATCATGGTATTTTACTACATAACAACACGTGCTTTTAAAACACCACTGATTTTAAAAAACTTCACACCGTTTTCCACACTAATTCATCAACCATCGAGTCACAACAAATACATTATGAAAATCTGCTCTTGGCTGTTACTACAGCAAAAATGGGCTTTGCTCCATGTTATTCATTTGCCCTGTGGAAAGAAAATATGTATTTACCACGGTGGTTTACACCTAAGGAGTGTGGCATTGTCTACAACACACCCTCTTTGGCAACAACCAATTGCCAAATATACTGAATATGCCAGGAGTGCTGAACCGGAACAATACATTCAGAGGAACAACAATAACAAATGTCATCCTCTTCACGCTGTTTTCCTTTCACTATTGATCTTCCCTTTAAACACACACCCAGAGGCACCTGCCTGAAATACCTCAGAATAACAATGAGGTGGGTGCTGAAGTTCTAAAATGTCTAATGTACAAGTGTGCATTAATGCCTATGTGAACTGGAAATTATGATTCTGTTGCTAATCAGAACAATCAAAGACACAACAACAATATTGACAGTGGGCCAGGGGGCAATTTTAAATGAAAGCCTCACTCAAGGGCAGAACAACCGATATTCAGTCTCGCTTTCCCAGGGATTCGAACTAGAAACCTTAAGGTCATTGACTCAACAATCTAACCTCTAAAGTACCTGCAATTGGGCCGATGTTTGACACGTCTGACCGGATGAGATCAGATAGGGGAGATATGTTGCCCAGTTCTATCCAATCACTGTGACTGTAGAAGTCCTGAAAATGTAGAAATATCAAGATGTTTAGTGGTTTCAGATTAACAATGAGAATGAGCTGTCTAAAATGCTGTAGAAGTCCTAAAAATGTAGAAATATCAAGATGTTTAGTGGTTTCAGATTAACAATGAGAATGAGCTGTCTAAAATGCATTTAGCAATAACATAGTGTGGTTTATCCAGACTTCATTGACATTAATTTAAAGCAGCCGACACTTGTATTCAATGCAACTCTATCCCGCTATTTACATTCATCAGTACATTTGTTTATTGGAGCTTCAGCAAATTACATACATGGGGGCTGACGGACAAGGACGACATACAAAAAAACTGGTAGAGTGATTATTGCTAATATCTCACTCACCTGTAAAGTGTGTAAAATGTTTCCCAGCCTGTGTCTTGCTGCCACAAAGTTTCCTTGCTTGATGCTAGCTTTGACAGAAGTCATGCCATCTGTGATGAGTTTTCGCCCCTTCACAAACATTTCATTATCAAAGTGATATTCTCCACTGAAGACGTGTCTTATGTCAATCTCGACATTACCCAACCAGATTTGTGTACTGAAAATCTGGAAACTCCAAGTAGACCCCAATGAGGAGCAGGCTAACGCCACAGTCTCTGCGGTCAGCGGTCCAGGCTGCAAATACACACGCACACACACACACACACACACACTTTATACACATGGGTGTCAATTAAACAAATACCAATAACACATCTATACAGTATAATAAAATAGATAACACAAATACTTTACTACGAGCAACAAAAACAACTCTCGTATACAGCGTGTAGTCTGTAGTGTTGTGGCTTTAGTTTCTCACCGGCAGAGTGAAGTCGCTTCCCCCAACAGAAGCCAGATCCTTGCACACCTGGACAGTGGTCTGGAAGATGGCGTCATTAGTGATGTCCTGGTGAGTTCTGGAGCTGGCTGACGGGAGCACCTTAAATCCCTGGGAACCCGTTTGCAAGAGGAGCAGACAGGCTACAGCTAGGCCTGATGACATCATCAATCTGTAAGTGTGAGGGACGGGAAAGTTGACATTATCTTCATACAATAGTTGTATCTGCAGTATATGTGATGACACCAATATCATAGTAATGCTCTACACAGGCACTTGCCAGGCACTTTCCCCACAAAAACATGTTTCTGCCACTAACGTGGTAAAAAGTGACTTCTGGGTATGGAGATGTGCTGAGGGGATGCACGACATCGACCCTCCTGCAATAGCAACAAATGTAATCCTTAAAATCTACTCACAAACTGTTTTGTAACTGCTATAAGATCAGCGATACTTCTGGAAGATGCATAGAAGAAAGAAAAAGCAATCACAAGTGAAAACTGACGCCGAAGAACGAGAGATGTCTGACCACGACAACGAGGGTGAGGTGGAGGATGATGGCGACTATGTGGCTAAAGACGTTGGCGCTAGCATGAGTCCTAGCAATGCTGATGTCATGAATGCCATAAAGGGGATGGAGAAACGAGTCACAAACAAAATAGACGGTGTGCTCCAAGTAATTAAGGAGGTTACTGAAAGAATAAACGTGGCAGACGAGCGCATTTCAGGGGCGGAGGATGAAACGGCTCGGCTTCGGACCCTCACTAAAACTTTGGAAACTCAAGTAAAGGCGCTGACGGAGAGGGCCGACGACATGGAATGAAGGAAGAAGGACGGGATGTATGCACGTTTCTGGAGGAATGGATCCCTTCAGCCCTAGGAATGAAAACGAGCACACCGTTAGCATTGGAGTTTCTGTCAAATAGCCTGGGTGTTATTATTTGACTTTTTATAGTAACAATGAAGAGGCGGCCTAAAGTTTTGTAAAGTAACAAGCTTTGTCGCTAATGGCCCCATATTTACAGGCAATGAGCTCGGCAAAGAGCACACTTTTTTTTGATCTTGTTGTTTGTTTTTCTCGAAATGAGTCTGCTACATGCCGATGCCAAGATGCGATTTTAATTTTGCTAATTCTATTCATATGACAGATCTGTAACTTTAGGTTAACATAAGCGTGTATCGGCCAATAAGGGTTTCTTTTTGGAAGTGCTTGATTTCGTTACAGGCTTAAACATATTTACCGTCCAGACACAAACTAAACTGTCTGTTCAGCTGAGTTCATTGCATGAGTAGAAGTAGACTAGCAAGGTTAAGGGGGGGTAAGAAGTTGATCGGCGGGAAGAGAGTAAGCCAATCGGTTGTTAGTTCCTCACACGCGTGTGGACCAAACTACTTCACATACGGAGTGAACATTGAGGGGGAGGGGGGCACAAGGGATAGCCCTAGAGGGATTGAAGGGATTTGAATTCATGTTAAGTGTAAGTGTTATGTTTCCTGTTGTGATTTATGTTTATGTCTTTTGGTTATGCTTCTTAATGGTGAAGACAGATAAGAATGGGGTGTGGCCGACAGTTATTACACACAAGATGGGATGCCTGAAACTGGAAAGGTAAAAATTCTTACTTGGAACTGTAGGGGAATGGGCAATCTTAAAAAAATTAAGCAGGTAATGGAAAGAATCAAACAGTCACAGGCAAAAATTATTTTCTTACAAGAAACACATATGATGACAGAAAATACAGTAAAGATACAGAGGAGATGGCAGGGTCAGGTGTTCTCTGGCTGTTATACCTCAAATGCAAGGGGTGTAATGATTCTTATCCATAAATCTATTCCTATACGGGGAAAGGAAATAACAAAGGATCCAGTGGGCAGATTTATTATTGTCCAAGGCATTTTGTTCTCAGAGATAATCAACCTCATAAACGTATATGGCCCTAACGATGACAACCCTAACTTTTACAATGACCTATTTCTCCTAGTGTCTTCTTTGTCTGGGCTCTACTTTATGGGAGGTGATATGAACTGCACTTTGGACCCAATTAAGGATTGCTCAAAAGGTTCTGACCGTACTCATGCCAAAACTAGGAAAATTATTCAACAATTCATTAAGGACTTAAATATGTTTGACATTTGGAGACACCTAAATCCTACCTCTACAGCCTACTCATGTTACTCTAGCACATATAGAACACACTCGCGTATTGACTATTTTCTAATATCTGCAGAATTACTCCCCAAAATAGCAGATTGTCAATATCATGCTATAGTTATCTCTGACCATGCTGCAATGTCATTGGTATACACCAGGGGTCGGGAACCTATGGCTCGCGAGCCAGATGTGGCTCTTTTGACGATTGCATATGGCTCGCAGATAAAACAAAATATTCTCACTTGTTTTAATCCATCCATCAATTTTTCACTGCGTATGTCCTGTTCAGGGCTGCAGGAGCAATTGTCCATTATTTTAATTGGATGATACTGGCCTACGTTTGCCGTTGCTGGGTAAAACAGGTAAACGCCCCCTTTTGAATTAGTCTGAGACTTCGTCTGCTCGGTCATTAGCTCAAAGCTAACCCTTCGACGAAGAAGATGGCGAAAAGAAAAAAAGACGACGAGTATCGTACATTTCAGGACGAATGGACCGAAGAATTCGCCTTTGTGGAGAGAGCGGGTTCTGCGGTGTGTCTAATTTGCAATGACAAAATTACATCGTTGAAACGGTCGAATGTAAAGCGGCACTTCGACACGCGCCAC
>JACXGK010007826.1:0-24123 GCA_016801125.1 Novumbra hubbsi
CCCCATCAGGGTCATTGTGATAAGGCAACAGACAATAAACCAGGTCCCCCTATTTCCCCCTTGATCTCTTGACTCATGGCCCTACTCTGGAATGTACTAATTAACATTTTAACACCCCAGCCTGCCTTGCTTTTTCTAAGTTCACCTTCACTGGCCCTGTTGGTTTCTAACAGCTAATCTTTAACAAAAATATTCCACAGTATTTATTATAATTGTAAATCATTGAACAATTGTATATTCTTGGGAGAAACCATTGTACTATATCATTGTATTTAATATACTTTTATTTTAAATACTTTAAAACATGTTAAATATGTATTATTATGTTTATATATGATATGTTGTTATTTGTTTGCATTATACAGCAATGTGTTGCATTTCAATAAATTAAGTTCTCTTTAGTACAAAACACACCTTGCAACTAAACAGGACAAAGAAACATGCAGTGTTAATTTTTATGGGGCACTGTCATGCCTTCAAGAAAAGAAAGCTTAGGTAGGTAGGAAGCTGCCTCTTTTTATATGTAATGGTGATTGTTATTATATTACACTAGAGGGCAGTAGAGTAATAGTTATGGAAATGTGGTGATGGCTTCCAGTGATGGCTATGCGATCAGTCACATATTTGCATGTATTTTAAATAGTATGTATTTATTAATGGTAACCATGTAACCAAGTAACACTTGGTTTTAGTATAAGCCTGTTAGATGAATCATTGTACATTATAAAGACAAATACAGAATTAAAGAGCAATAACTCCAAATGGAAGCTACATAATATGAATGTTTGTGTGTGTCATTTATTTTGTTGGACTGGAAATTCTGGAAATTGACACAAAAATTATATAATCATTAAACTCAAATTCCTCCATAAGACAGTTTAATTTATTACATATCTATGCTTCAAGTGAGCATGTCCATGCATCTACAATGTCTTTTTACACTGAAGAACATTCATCATTCTAAAAGGTCAGTGAAAATGCCCATGCCAATATCAGGTTTTAATTTGTCTTTGGAGACCTCAGGAAACAGAATTGTGGAAAACAGAATTTTGGAAGTCAATGCAACCAATAGATAATGTGTATAAAAATATGCTATTTATATATATATATATATATATATATATATATATAAACAGATTTCAATGGATTTATAAACCAAAATGTCAGTATGCTCAGAACTCTACGTAACTATTAGCTATCTTGGAATTTAATTTACATGAAAGCAGCTCCATGCAAGTCAAATTCAGAATGGACATTGAGGTAAATGTCATTGCTTTGTGTATGGGTAACCTAAAGTAGAAAATCTTTTCAGAAGAAAAGGATGATTGATTTGATAAAGATAAGGTTGCCTCTGGGTTTTAGGATGCCACACTTCTGCCATGGCTACCAACACACCCGTACACACACAAACCACTTGCCTTCATCCTAATCAATGGGGTAACAGGAACATTTATTTTTCTGGGCTTCCTGTGTCGTCATAATGGTAATAACAGCCTCAGGCATCAGTTTCTTGGAGGACAGAAAGGAGCTATGGTCAAATGAACAAATTAAAATCATTAAATACGATTTATTTTCTCTCAGAAACTCCTTATATCGATCAATCACAGTAACAAAAACAGTAGACGGGTGTTGTATATTTATTTTAATCTTAGTTTCAAAAAATGTTTAATTTTTGTGCCTGTGAGATATGTAACAGTCAATGTAGCTGTCTCACCTCTATAGCAGACAGAAAAATAAGACAAGGTTAAAGCTGTATTTGCCACTGAAATATGAAGGCCTGCTATATAAAACACTGCAATTTATTAACATTTTAAAACGGGTTGTCCATCAGTTCCTCCACGAGTCCATTGAGTCATGTAATTTCTGTCACGGGTGAAAAATGAAAATCTAGCATATTGGGATGGCACAGTCATTAGTTTCAAAGGCAGCTTGGAGAGAGCTGTAAAATGACTACCATACATTTTTTATGTTCATCTGATGAAGAGAAGTAAAGAAATTGTGTCTCTTTCAAATCTCCTTCATTAAGAGTATTCAACTAGATATTATGATTGCGTTTTAGCTAGACTGTACGTATTCATAGTGGAGTATTTAGCATGCTTGTAAATTATTTAAATTCAACAGAATGTCCACAGAGCCGTGTTCAATTAATTTGGTAAATATTCATATTGTAAACTTGATTTACAAAACACCAAATAATACACATGATATACAAATAAGAGGAGAAGATGAAGAGAAACTCCTTTTTTTTATTCATAATTCAGGAACATATTCATAATTCTACTTCAATCCAGAAAAGTGCTCAGGTAAATCGGAATAAAGAAAGCTTAGTTTGGGCGAAGGCTGGCCTGTGTGGTCTGATCCAACCGCCAAGCCACTGTACCTGAAATTGCTGAAAAAGTTTATGCTTGTTCTGATTGAAAGGTATCAGAACACACAGTGCATTGCAGTTTGTTGCGTTTGGGGCAGTCAGGGTTCTCGTGTTAACCCATGTCCACTGCCGAAAGCGCCTACAATGGGCATGTGAGCATCAGAACTAGCCCACGGAGCAGTGGAAAAAGGTGGCCTGGTCTGATAAATCAATTTTTTTGTGAGATATGCTGGACAAACAAGTTTGATCCATGGAGGCACAATCTCAAAACGTACAGGACTCAAAGGATCTGCTTGTGGTGCCAGATACCACAGCACACCGTCAGAGGTCTAGTGGAGTCCATGCATCGACGGGTCAGGACTGTTTTTGCAGAAAAAGGGGGACCTACACAATATTAGGCAGGTTGTAATATTATGGCTGCTCTGTGTATATATATTTATATATGTATATATATATATATATATATCAATGTGTGTGTATATGTGTATATATATTTATACACAAATCAATACCTGACTCTAAGCTTGTCATAGGCTCGGTCTAGCAACAACATAATATCAGCTCAGGCCAAGTGGAAACAATGTCCATTGACATTAATTAATTCATAACGAGTTGATCGGCATTTAGAGGCAACTTACTTACAGCCACTTAACAGACTCTGCTAAATAAATGAGAATCATAATTGCCTACTTATCTACTGGCCTTTGTTAAGTTGCCTACAAATTGGCCGACATTCACGCAAGCATATTTAATTGACACACATTCAGATTATCAAAGGATATAGTTTAACGCTAGATTAAAAAAGAAGGTATTGTTTATAGTTTTAGGCAAACTTTTAAAGTGCATTAAAAGTTGTCCAGCAGGGGTCTCTATGACACAATCCAATGCCTTCTGTAGGCACAAGTGCCACCATGAAATAACTTTGGTCAAATTAGCTTGTGTACTGCACCGTCTGTGTACTGAGACATCAGTAGGCCAATATTTGTTGTCCTTAGGCTAGTCCAAGAGATAGTCACCCTCATCTCTTCCCATTTAGAGGATACTAGGGCTCCATTCACTTACTAGACATCAGAAAGTGAAAACTCGCAAGCAGGAAAATACAGACTTTTCTAGTTCTGACTAGAACATACATTCCTTATCTTCCTTAAAGAATTTCCTTGTTCCTACTGCCCCTCAGATGTAGAGGTATGCAAACTTAGAAGCATAAAACTAATACAGTGCCCGCCAGAATACTTGCTACTCTTGGTAAAGTTGGGCTAAAAGGCCCATGAAAGAATGTCATTGATCAGTGAAATCTCATACATAAACTGAGAGAATATCCATAACTTTGTTTCTTTTATATAATAAAAAGCCATAGAACTGAGTGAAGACTAACCATTGTTTTAGTTGATCATAATCATTATAAATCATTAACTGACCAATATAAACAGCCTAGTTGAAATCCAGAATTTTGGTTGGCTAGAAAGATTATTCAACACAAGAATTACATCACATACCTTGTCTAGTAGTATTGGTAACAAGTTAATAAAGACATAAAGGCATCTAGGGTTGCCAATATACTATGTCTCAAACATCTCCATGATAAAGGCCCGTTTAGGCTACCAATGCCTTAAACCAAAACACATGGAAATACATTTTAAAGAAAAAATAAATCTAAAAAAAAAAACACGTAATCATCACAGTTTTACACCAAGTCAGTTACACTTCAGGGATATAAATCTGTCCAGATGGGGAGCATGAGCGAATCAATGTCATCTGTTTTGGTGCAAAGGCAAGTGACAACAAATGCACTGGAGAGGAAACAACAAGACAACCCCCAAAAAGGGAATGTTTTTTTCAGTTGGTAGCCACTGAAAATTTTTCTCTCATCCTTCCTGACTGATTCTTCTCTAGTTTTGTGTGTTGTTTGTGTCCATGCCGCCCATAATTTGTGTGTTGTTTGTGTCCATGCCATTGTGTCCATTCTCTTAATTTATTGGAGCAGTGTACTTTATTAGGTCCTGTGTACCTCTGTTGGTAGAGTAATTCGGTTGTTATGCCAGGAGCAGTTATTATGCCAGGGTTTGTACTTGTGCTTACCATGGGAATGATAACTTAATTGTTTGATCATGGAAGCGAACAATTTCAATTACATCAAATCTAGCCTGATCAAGCCACTTTATTTTACAATATAGTCGCCTACATCTAATGAACCAGTTGTAATATAACAGGAACTACTTTGTTATGCTGCAAGTCAGTGCTAGCAAAACAATTCTGCTTTGCTGTATAGCAACAATACGATTGATGCTTAGGTGCACAAAACATGTGGAGTAACGTATTCTGGGTCCTCTAAAGATGCCCACTGTGGTCGAAGTGTTCTGTCACAACGTTTAAATAGAAACGTGCCGGTTTCTTTTCCACACAACTTCCATTCTGTTTAAAAAAATGGTGGGTATCATCATGCTGGAATCAAGGGATCTGTGTGGCAGCAACTTGACACATCTTTTATCAAATTAAACTATCCAGATGTATTGTGGTGACCAAACTAGCCAGTTTCTAGATACTTTTTTTGCCAACTTTGATCTGTGATGTATGCCTATGGCCAGAACGCACACGTTTGCATTACAGCAACAACACTAGACCCCAAATTTCAATTAATTTATATTTAAAAAAAATTGTTGCCCCAGTTTTCACTTCTGAAATCTGAAATGTTGTGATCTATTATCTGATAGCAAGGGTTTTAATATCCACAATCTTTTTGTCTTCTACAGCCCTGTCCAGCTCTCATCATGTAATCTCCCGGTACCTCCTCCCTGCTCTTGAGACTGTACTGGGAGACACAGCAAACCTTTTTACGACGGCATGTATGGATGTGCGATCCTGGAGGTGCTGGGACTACCGGTCCAACCTGAATACCAGTAGTGACAAGGACAGTAGCAATACTTAAAACCGGAGGATAATCAGCCAGGAAGGATAAGGAGAGTGTAAGGATTGTGCGTGACAGGCGATGGTGGGGATCCAAATGCACGACTGAGGAAAACAACTCCTGAGGAGGATAGATGTAAGGATCCATAGTGGTAACTGAGTAGTGGAATGTTGAACTCGGATTACCGATGAGGGCACACGTCCAGGTGTGTAGGAGCGGGTATATAGATATATATATATATAGTGAGAACAAAGGCTGGTAAGCCAAAAGTTGCGGTGAGACGCAGGAGTCAAATAAAAAATACAGGCTGTGACGAACTAGCATAGTATTTTGTTTGAACTGACACTGAGCCAAGGGAAACGGGTGACTAAGTATGGACAGTGATCAGTGTGATGAGGGACAGGTGTGCGCAGGTGGCTAGGTGCTTGATGACGGAGTGATTTGTGACTGGGAGGAGCACATCGCTCACAGGCCACCAGAGGGCGCGAACGGACCAGAAACAGTCAGGCAGGGTGGAACCCTGACAGAGAGGAAGGAGAGAACAATTGTCTGTGGCCGCCATTTGCCAAACCATTCCCTTTTTGGGGGTTGTGTTGCTGTTGCCTCGTGTTGAGTTAAAAATCTGCTTCCCCCGGGTCCGAATCAGAGAATGTACGTTCACGTATCATCACTTTCGCTTCCTAACTGGACATATTGATATCCCTGAAGTTTAACCGACTTGGTGTATGTAGTACTGTGATGATTGTGTTCAAAATGTGTAATGCATTCACAAAGGAAGTGGAGGAGGACAAGTGAAACGTACATTTTATTACAAGTGTTTAAAAAACAATATACAGTGGGGAGAAAGTATTTGATACACTGACGATTTTGTAGGGTTTCCTACTTACAAAGCACGTAGGGGTCTGTAATTGTTATCATAGGTACACTTCAACAGTGAGGGACGGAATCTAAAACAAAAAACAAAAATCCAGAAAATGGTATTGTATGATTTTTGAGTAATTAATTTGACGTACCTAGTGCCACGTCCAATAGCATAATCAGAGTGAGTGTCGTTGGTGCATACACTGGCCTGTGGGAACGCGTACAGCAGCTGGATCCACATGCAAAACTTGTCCCCAAACCTACATTTTCCTAGGACCACAAATAGATAGTCCCACTTGATTCTGTCAAAGACCTTATACACATCCAGGGAGACTAGCAGCTCAGGACACCTGCTTGGAATAAAGGATGTTGAACAGGGTTCCAATGTTGAAAAAGGAGTGTCTTCCCTTGATAAAGCCAGTCTGCTCCTATGATATGATAACCGGTAGCACCGTTTCTAGACAAAGCGCCAACAGCTTAGTAAGCACCGTTACATCAATGTTAGTCGGTGATCCACCTGCAGGTGTATTTGGGCACTTGCAGCTGGGAGAGCTTGTCCTGCATCAGTGCTGGAATGATTGTCTTAAAGGCAGACTGAAGTCCACAAACAAGATCCTGGCATAGATTCCTGAGTAGTCCAGGTGCTAGAGGACAAAGTGGAGGGCAATGTTAATTGCATCGTGACCAGAATGAATGAAGCAAACTCACAGGGAAAGTAGAAAGGTCTACAGTTCATATAGAATGATTCCAGATCAGGAGAACAGGGTTTTTGAATCACTGTCATATCAGAACACCACCCAATGTTAGTGTAAAAACAGATACCTCCTCCCTTTGTTTTCCTGGAAAATTCAGTGTCGCGATCCGCTCTGAAAAGTTGGGAGCCTGCCAGCTGTAGCACAGAGTCTAGAATCAGTTCACATAACTACGTTTTAGTAAAGCACAGGACTGAAGACGAGTAAAAGTCTCTGTCCATTCCTGCCAGTAGCTAATTCTCTCGCACATTGGAGAGAATTATTCCAGGTAACGGGGTACGATATCTACGTTTGCGAAGTCGTACGAGCGCACCGGCACGTTTCCCTCTTCTGCAGCGTTTCACTGCGTGAGCAAAGGTAAGGGCACCTTTGACTAGAATGTCCAATAATTCCACGGATGTTAGCAAGAACATAGGATATAAATCTGCTGGAGTTGTTCCTCTGATGTTTATGAGCTCATCTCTGGTGAAAGAGCTCTGGGTATTGTAACAGAAACTGACTGTACAAATAAAACAAGAAAAAAACTATGCGCCCCAAAACACAGAGGCTGCCATCCGCGGCGTCATCTTGCGTGTAAAATTAAGTTAAAGCATCATTCTTTCCTTTGGGATTTGTGATTAAGGTTTGGGACATGGACTGTAATTTGTGGAATAAGCCACACTGCAGATTGCCATTTCAGTTGGTGTGCCAGCAAACAAGTTGTCCTGTCCCCGTTTTCAAAATAGGTTGCCTGTGAGCTCAAAAGCAACCGCTCAGCATCCCTAGTGGAAGCGAGATTACATTCAGACTGCAGGTCCAGGCACCACTTGTGTAGCTTCCAGGCACCACTTGTGTAGCTCAGGTGAAGGGGCCAAGGCATATTGATGGTCAAGGTCAAGAATGGCAGGAGAGAGCTCCTCAATTTTAGCCCTATGGGTTTTGTTTCATGTGGGAGGAGTAAGAAATAATTACACCCCTTAGATAGGCTTTTAGCATCTCTCAGAGGAGAGAATGTGGTGTGGACCCTATTTGGTTGGAAAACAGGAAATGATCAATAGAAGTGGAGATGAGATCACAGAAGTATGTCAGAAAGGAGAAGAGAGTTGAATCTCCAACAGGGAGAAGAATGAGCTTGTACCGACAGAACAATGTCTAGGGCAAGGGGCCCATGGTCAGAGATTACAATAGGTAGACTGAAGAGAGACTGAATTTTCCCCAGCAATGGGTTAGCAAAGCTAGCATCAAAGTTTTGGGTATATAAGTTCACCACTGTCTTCCAAAGGGTCCCCAGAATGATCAAGTATCTACCGTTGCTGTCAGCAATCACATTGGTATCAGAGAACTGTACCCTGCTACTAAAACAAATGGCAACACCCCTTGCCCTAGAGTTAAAATTAGAGTGAACAACCCGAGTGTTTCTGGAGTCCTGCAGCCTTGCATGATCACTAGTGCGCAAGTACGTCTCCTGTATGAAAACCACATCTGCTCTGAGCTTCTTTATGTGGGAAAACAATCTCTTAATTGGAGATTTTAAAGCTTTGACATTCCAAGACACCCAATTAGTGGGAGTTCCCCCAGTCATACCAACATCAACGGCGCTAGCTATCAGAAAGATTAAAGGGGTAGAAAAAACAGTAGTCAAACACTTGACCAATTATTATAAACAAAACAAGAATAGAAAAAAAAAGGAACAAAATAAGAAACGGACAAACATTGAGTGACAAGGAGCAACACAAATCCATACGCAAAATAACCCTACCCACCAAACACTCTATATAGCTATATATGTCAAGAGGTGAACTTGGGAAACTCCACATCACAAAGCAAACTAATTTACCAGAGAAAATGCATTCAGAAATTGTATAATGATCAACACTGCAACAAATCTGCTGAGTAATATAAATTCAGTACAAAACAAGGTGCACATATACGCCAAGGCAAGTATTGTTCGCAATGATGTAAACACTATACCAAATAATGGCATACATTAAACATATACCCACACATATCAACACAACCCAGTTTAGACCACATTGGGCATACATACACAGCCACAGGGACAAGCACATGTAAACAGGTTTTTGTTGCTAGAGGCTCCGTGAGCCACAGAGAACACGTGTACCCAAGGCCCATGTTTGGCACTGCATAGTTACCGAGCGCATTAGCATAAAAAAGAATAGCTGTATCTGTATGCACATACATAGATACAAACATACAGAAATGTATACCTCCCCACACTCATAAACAATCACACGTGCAGATACATATGCACACATTCACACCCACCTATGTACACATGTACACACACACATACACCAACATATATACAAACGCACAAGTGAGCGACAGCCATAAAGGGAAGTCCGATTGGATCCAGAGCAGTATAATGGATAACTGACTGCACTAAGGCAGCATTGAGGGCGGGGAGGTCCGGGAACAGGGCAGTGCGGAAATCCTGGAGATGAACCCGGGTAACCGCCAGTGACTGGGAGGTAGAGTCTACGCCTGGGACAGATACCGCCATTGTAGGAACACCTTTCGTTACACACCTGGGCTTCATGTAACCAATTTACACGTACACACTGACAAAAAAGACAACCAAATTAGGTCTTGCGATAGAAGACCGAATTTAAAGCTAAAAAGGCTGTTAGTGCTACGGAGCTCCCAGACATATGTCTCACTCACTCGCCATGCTAACCGGAACCCTATTTTATTTTAATGGACAAACAATTTGCTTTTATTTTGATAACAATGTAATTTCTAAGCGACCCTAAACTTGTGAATGGTAGTGTATATTTTTCTAGGTTTTATATTGTTATCAAAATATAAATCTGCCACTGGCAGATCATTGTTGATTTTTCCAAATTAAATCTGATGGTAAAAGGAGACCTCCATACATGGGGACCTGTAGACCTGGCCCCTAGGACAGTCACCCCAAAACCACTAACGCTAATTCCTTTTCTGTTAACACTTCAACTTCATTACATGTTTATTAAAGTGAGTGTGAATAGTTGTGATCATTTTTGTTTTTGTGTATATGTACTGTATATGTATATACAGACAGGAAACTATTATTTGATCCCTGCTGATTTTGTATGTTTGACCACTGACAAAAGAAATGATCAGTCTATAATTTTAATGGTAGTTTTAATAGTAGTTCAAATAGACTAAGTCTATTTGAACTGTGAGAGACGCATTTCAAATTTATAGCTTATAAATATAAATTGATTTGCATTTTACTCAGTGAAATTAGTATTTGACCCCTTTGCAAAACATGACTTAGTACTTGGGGTCAAAACCCTTGTTGGCAAGTGTAAATGCAAATTTGTTGTAAATATGCAACAAAAACCCTAAATCGTTCTTTCTGGGATTCAATCAAAGTACGAAGGCTGTTAACCTTGTAAAATGAGCTGCTAGAGATAGCTACATCTTTGACTTTGCTGCGAACCCACTTTTAATTTGAAACACCTGTTATTGCACTGATTAACACTACTTAATTGAAGGTCAAGACCACGTTGAAATCTCAAAAGATAGCAGAGTAACAAAGTATATGCATGCGGTAGGCTCTGCAGTGTGGCTCCTACATATGCATCAAAAAATGCTGTGATACATATATTGCTGTATTTGTGTATATTTTGCCCAACCCTCCATGGCGGACTGTATACATTTATGGCAGTAATCCATCCTTGATCAGCCTGGGGCTGAGCAACATTCTCAACAAAAGAGGGAACCCCAAGGTAATAATTTGCATTTGTTTTTTATTGCAATCCTTAGGGCTGTGTGACATGTTTTATCTGAGAGCAGAGGAGTCTTGTTCCTGCGAGCACAGTGAACAGAAGAGTACATTGGAATAATACAATACGTTTTTAGTCTCGCCCTGCATATATGGAAGCACACTTACTATAGATGACACAGTATAAACTGTTGTGTAAATGCTATTGCCATCACTCAGGAATTGATTCTTAATGTGTAATCTTGCTGATTGATAGGGTTTCAAATACTTATTACACATTATGCTTTGGGAGTGTTTTTCTGCTAAGGGACGAATGGATTGGGAAACGTCTGACCTCTGTGATTTCCAACAAGGGTTTTGCCATCAAGTACTAAGTCATTATTTGCAAAGGGGTCAAATGCTTATTTCACTGAGTAAAATGCAAATCAATGTATAACTTATTTGAAATGCATTTTCCTGGATTTATTTGTTGTTATTCTGTCTCTCACCGTTAAAATAAACCTACCATTAAAATATAGAGTGATAATTTATTTGTCAGTGGGTAAACGTACGAAATCAGCAGGAGATCAAATATTTTTTCCTCCATCGTATGTCTGTATGGAATGGGATATGTGGACTAAGAGAAACAAAAGTTCCTGAGTTAAATGTTTTTAGTTTTTTCATCAAATTTCAGAAGAGGTTTATCAAATTTCAGAAGAGGTTTCTTAAATGCAGTGAAGGAATCTTTAGACTCGCCACTATGCTGACCTTGTTCTCCTGCCAGATCACAAGTGGAGCTTCTGAGAAAAGCTCCAACTCCATGGTTTTATGTAAAACTCCAGAGTTCAACGTACCTTTGTCTCAGCACTTCAATTATCATTGAGTCTTTGGTGTTAAGAGTGTGTTGCTGTGCATTAAGCATTAAAATTGAATTCTCAGCTTAGCAATGACAGAGGAACAATAATAGCCTTTGTTACTCTGCTGTCTCTATGTTCTGACAGTCCAGAGGTATTTATACATCTTAAGTTCACCACTGATGCAGGAAAATGTATGCTATATTTTGACTGCTTCATACTCATCAGTGCTCCCATGGACACGGCTGGCTTCTTGCCTTCCCTGGCCTCCTTTGCCTCTTCTCAGTCAACATGCCGACGACCTCCAAGACTCATTAAAATTCCCTCCCGGCACGCCGATACTAGAGCAATTACCCCCGCAGCATTTACATTCTCTGCCAAGGCAGACAATCCTGCTTGTCATCAAGCTGCAGAATTAGAGAAAAGGGATCTTCTATAGGAAAATTGAAAAATGTTGACAATAGGTCTGAGGTATTGTTCGTCATCAAACAAGACACCGGATCACGTCAGTTTTACTTCATTCTCTTCACAAATGCTGGTTGTAGACTTTTCTTTTAGTACCAGCCAACACCTGCCTCACAAAGCTGCCTGGCACCATCAGAAGCTGTCAAGACCAGAGGCTTCACTCTCTATTTTCTTCTTTTACTAATGTAACTGTATATATTTTTGTCTGTATACTGCAATTCAGATTTTAACAAAAGAAAATTCTAAGCATAACATCTACCTAGTCTTAAAGTATTAAGCAGTAAAGTTGGAATAACTATTTATGGATACACAGATTACAAATGTTAGGATTTAACAGACAAACTCCACAGTAAACTCCTATAATTTATCTCAGCACTCAACTGTGATTCAAGTTTAATTTAATATCTATCACCAACAAATTCAAATGCATTTCACCTATCCCGGTAGCCATGACCTAAGCACCACTGATATATTTTTCTACAGTAAAATAAGTTAATGGGAAAATGTTCTAACTCAACCAATGTTCATGGTTGAATTTTTGCACAAATGCATCTACTTTCCACCCTCACACTGAATCCCTCACAGGCTCCTGTTTGTCGATTACTATGAAATACACTTTTGGCTGTCAGTCTTTTAATCCCCCCATCCAACGGAATCTATCAAATTGTTATCTAAACGTAATATGTATTTTACATACTCTGCTCTCATGGCTTTTTCTCACCTTTTAAATTCTATTGTACCTACAAAGTAAATAAGTCCCACTAGAATCTAGTGTTTTGACGCAATGTGCTATAACATGTCACCTATAGACATGCATGTTCTCCTATTTGCACAAAGTAACCTTTAAACTTTGGTATGGATTTGTCCCACACTCAGCCAGATATAACGGGCCTCTTTAAATGACATTCCACACATCGACATCTCCTTCAAGGAAATATCTGAAGTAATTTCCAGATGGAAATGATAGATAAACGATGTGGGAAGAATTTAATAATGTGAGATCAGACAAAGAGACGCAATCAAAAGTTATGAACAACAACTAATACTGTGCAAATGTCAGACAGATAAAGCGACAGCTGTTTGAAATGGCACATTATGAATACACCGATATTTGTAAGGGGGCACAACAAAATAGTTAAAGCAAAGGGTTAATTAGAGAAAAAACATGTCTTATCTTAATTATGGTGTTTGTCAGTGTATGCTCTTGCAATAATTAGTTAAGATTTAAAGATACCTCTATTCAAAAATAAAGGTAACAATATAACAGCAAGGAATAACAAATATCAAAAATCTAAAACAAATTAATTTCAATTCCTAGGATCATCTTTTAAATTAATAATAGAGCTTTGGGTAATAATGTGAGATTTTAACATGCATTAGAACTGAAACGTCCTAGACCTGTACATAGAAAAAATAACAAGAAATCTGTATCCGAACACGAGGTAAGGGTGAAAATAGACCCACGACTATGGTGAATATCAATCAGGGAAATTAAAATGATCCTTCAAAATAATACACGTCATACACGTGGTGAATACATTGTACTAAAATGTTGTTCTATTGTGAACATTAGCTCAGAGGTGTCCTCACCACCATATTGACTAGCAGGTGTTGTTTGCAATGGATTAATGATTATTCTCCAAGGGAATGGCTCACAATGCAAAAAATAATGATGATTAAGTCATCATTTTCCAATTGATATTTAAGGCTGATACAACATTTGGATTTTTGCTACCACAGATGTATTTCTGTGCTTCATTTGGGGAAATATGAGTAGGGAGTTTAAAAGTGCAATGGGACAGATTGTAACCCATGTTGCATTGGTGCACATGCACCGGAGGCATGTGCTTAGAAACAGTTTCATTCAATGCTATAATCTTTTATTGGTCTAAAAGTGCTTCTCTCCATCACCAGAGTATGTATTATATGATTTAAAAAGTATGCATTTTCATAATTTGTAATTTGTTTAAAACTTGCACTATTCTTAAAAATTTTAAGTAGATTATTTCACACAAAATAAATGAAGAGCTGTTTCTCATTGTTTCTGCTACTGTTTAACAAAATAAATATTCTTCATGAAGATAACAAAGGTCCTCAAGCATGACAGCCCTAAAATCTGCTAATTCCAAATAAAGCACAGGTCACATGGGTGGTATGACAACATTTTCTCACTTTCCACCACATCCTACAACTTTTGAACTTTTAAACACATCTTACCCAAGCACCTGATAAGGGTTAGGGTTAGATTTTCACACAAAATAATTCCCCAAATTGTCTGGATGTGATAGGATCGTTGACATATACTGTACATTTTATATCGAAAAGCATAGTTAAGAAATAATTAAAGTTGCCATAATGACATTTTGCCGTCACCCAGACCTTCTGTAAGCCTCCTATAAGCAGTGCCTCTGTCTTGCTACTATTGGAGGAAGTTATTCTGCATCCACTGTTTTAGCAATCTATACAAATGGACAGGGTTGACATGGCAGATGTGTCAGGATTGGTTTTTATGTATAAGTGTGTGTTAAGTGTAGCAGTAAAAATTGAACACTGTGATGTCTGATGATTTGGTCAATTGGAAACGTGTATAGCAGAAAGATTGGAGTGCACGGGAAGTGTTTAATAGCCAGCAAGCAGGGAGGTGCCGTTGACTTTGCTGCACCCTAGGCAAGCACCATGGTCTTGAAGCTGATGCAAGCTTCTACTGGAAGTCAATAGAACTTACGGATGAGAAGGGTGACTTGGGTGAATTTGGAAAGTGAGTCAGTCAGTCATGGAGCTGGTCAAAAGGAGAATGGACAGAGGTAGTTGAAAGCGGTGGAAAGAGAGGAGATTATGGTTGAGGGGGCAGACTCTGGAGACAAGAGGGAAAAGGAGTTGGTAGAAGAGATGATAAAATAGAAAAGGATAGAGTAGAGGGAGCGACCACGCTGGGAGTCTGGAAATAGGCCTGTAGTTTGAAAAAAAAAAGAAAAATTCTGGGTTTCAGGCTTTCGTGGTGGAGGGCAGCACAAAAGACCACATTGTGTCAGCACAGAAATGTTTATTTTAAATTGGGAGTAACAGTGAGGACGATTGCTCAGAAACAGAAATCAATCTCCCCTATTTTCAGACAAGGGGATGAGGCGCAAATGGAGCTAATGTAGGCATCTTGGCAAGACCAATTACCTTGGCCACTATTTCCCCTTGCCTTAGGCGCTGCTTTCAGATCGGCATAGGAAACCTTTTTTTAAATCTTAATACACCCTGTTTACACAACTGTGGTTGAAATTGACAGCCACTTGAACAATTTAAAAGCCAACAGATATTTAATTTCTATTGTCCTATATACAGTTTAAAGACTTGCTCTATTCAATCAGTGTACATATTCATCCAACACCAAATAAAAACACCAAACATCTTGGAGTTCTAGTCCAGATTATTTTCATTCACAAATATAATCCATACTAACTATATTCAGCTTCTCTGACCTTAAGTCAAATGTTGTATATAATGAATGTTGTAAAAAAAAAAAAAGGTCATGAAGGAATAAATATAGGAAAAAGAAAACACACTCCAGCCTACTATTTGTCTGATGTAATGTATCTGGAGACATGCTACCGCAGGGAATGTCGCCTTACCAGGCCAGCCATAATAAATAATGCAGAAAAAGACATCATCATGATGTTTCCCTTTACCCAACATGTGTAGCTGTCAACTTTGATCAATATTGTTGCACTAAAGGCGATAGTACATAAACACTAGACCCCTTTCATGTTTATGAATTCAGTTCCAACCCAGGAACACAATAAATTCTATATTTAGATGCAAAATATTCCTGCCCTTAAGGCGAGCAGATTCTGTTTAGACCTGGGGATTATTGGGCTTCGTAACTGGCAACCAGGGAATGTTTTTAAAGAAAAGGGAACTGTATGGGAAAAGGGTTCTGACGCAATTGTAAATGATGATAGGTTTTCTATGCAAATTATTTTGAGAGTGGGGCCTTTGCAAAGAAAATCAATTTTGATAAAGTACACTGTTTAAGCCTCCATCTGTGCACTTTAAAAACATTTCTAGATAATGCAAAATACATCAGATTGCTGACAGACCTGGGTTGAAATAATATTTTATTTTTTTAAAGTTTGAGCATTTGATTGAACCAGCATTGACTAATCCATCTTTTCCATTGAGCCATGTATGCCACATCAATACATATCTGAAAGTACTGCAAATGTTGGAAATGCTAGGTGAACATAGCCTTACATTGAAATTGTTCTTATTCGTCATAGGTTGCACACAAGTAAAACCCAAACATTTCACCTGAAGTTGAACTGAAACATTCTCTGTTGGTAGCAGGAGATTCTGAACATCAGAAGATCAAGTATGGGAAAATTTTGCTATAAAATGAAATGTCTTCATCCGTACACAGCAGAATCACGGAGAGAGGAAAACCTACACACAAAACGTTGTTTTAACCCAGATCAAAGATGCTTGTCCCCACTCATGCTGCATATTTAAAGATCCCCCTCATGCCTTTTAAAATATCTTTGCTTCGTAGAGCTCATTTGCTTGTACTATCAATAATTCTCTGTTTTTACATTTTAGAGCAAACTTCAGTGGAACATTAGTTTCCCATATCACGCTACAGTTTTCTTAGTATTATGTATTTCAATATACACCATGCCGACTTGAAAGAGAATACTAAGGAATAATATGTGAACATATCCAATTATCGTCACAAGTCTTTTCAGTGGATTGTGAATTAGAACGCTGTGTTTCTCATTTTGCCCTGCCTAGTGGAGTCCATTTCTCAGAGGCATCTTTTTAATAGTGTAGAGGTATATTTAAAACGCGTGCTTTTCTAGGTTTGCAGGGTAAAGTCAACTTAATAAAATCAAATACTGTTCAAACTACGTTTAATGTGATCACATGGTGTTTCATACAGAGAGGATATCTCCAAGATGAAAGACGCAGTGCCATCGCATACGGCCAACTTTATAACTTCACACAGGTAGACCCCTTCCTTCACCTGTATCAGCCAATCAGAGGCACTGGCGGGAAAACTCAACCGAGAACAAAGGCTCTTTCATTCTCTCAATGCCACATGATCAATACAAAATTGATGATGTAATCGATATACAAAATGGATGACCTAACCAATGTTTACAAACATATATAGGCACATTAAACTTATGCAAATAACTAATTATGCATTTATCAATAGGGCCTATGGATTTGCACAATACAATGTATCCTCTACAGTAGGATGTCGAGGACGGTCTCTGTAGAACCACATATTCCACAGGCCAGGGTATGATCTGATAAGCAGTACCTGTCAGAAAGGGTCCCAGTTCCCTGTGTCCTGGTTGGTCAATGTTGTCCATCATGTCCTTGTTTCCTGGGTTTTCAAGTTTCTTTTTTCAGGTTCTGGTATGAGTGCTTATGTTATATAAGGAAAGTCTGTGTCTCCCTATACGTGTGTCTTGCATCTATGGAAACGTGACAAACAGTTTTTTCCTTGATTACAGCTTTGCACACAATCTGCACGCATTGCAGTGATGCAAAATGTTATTGGCTGGTAATGTAAACTCTGCTTTTCAAAACTTCGGAATTAAATCAAATTTGCTTTTTTTGGTCCTTTTAGTGCCTCCTTACTATACATGAATTCTCAAACTACAAGGTAAATATGTTTAAGCATAGATTTTATGAAACATTTTCCTAAAATATGTTCTTTCAGGGGATTCTTACTGCCAGAGCAAACATCAATAAAATAACTCTATAAATATGCACAATACACTATACATTCCACCTGGACGAACGGAAGCCCAAAACGGATCAATTGGATGTTGCATCCGTCTAGGGCTAGCATTAAGACACACAATTTATATAACACATGTTACTAAACTTAGTTTTTCGCGAGAAAACCCAGTGCATAGCTTGCATATGCCAACCATCAGAGAATGCAGGTGCGGAAATATTCAAAAGAACCACAGGGCTAGAAAACGATTAATAGGACAACAAAAACAGTATGTCTGCATCAAACAAGCTGCAGCATCAAAACATTGAGGTCAGAAGTAGGAAATATGCTTTGAACTTGCAATACTCAACAAAAAAGTTTGGAGAAAGTAATTGACTATGGTTATCTAGGTTTATTTACTATACGTTTATTAGCATAAAAAAACATGGTATGACAGTTATGACATATATGACGTTGGGGTAGCCCTAGAGAACGGAGACGAGCACAGAGCCGGAGAATGGGAACGCAGCGCCTGGGAGAGTTAATTAAGGGTAAATACTTCCACCAGTGCTCACTGGCCACCTGGCCCAGCTGCAGCCAAAGGCAGCAGTATTGGCCCCATGTGAGAGGGAGAGACACAACCAGGGAGCAATATGGCCGACTGGAAGGAGAAACCTTGGAGGGAAGCAGGAATCAGGACCGCATGGAGGACCAGGCCAAGCCCTCAGGAAAGGAGGTACTCGAAACCCCAACCGTTGTTCTAACCAGTCTGTATCTTTCGCCTGACAGAAGGAGCCTCGGGGTCAGTGACTGCGAGAGGGAGAAGACCGACACCCCTATTCTTAAGTTGGATTTTCCCGCCTTGAGCTAAGTTAGTTTGGGTTTTCAAGTGACGTTTTGGTCACAGTGTCTGAAATAAATAAATTTTTGTTAGCCCTGGTGACCTGCCTTTCTGCTGCTCTGCTTTATTCCCCCCCTCCTACCCTGGGCCTACCACAACGTATACATAGAACAACAAACCAATATATGAACAGGCCACCATCCCTCACTCCCCCATCCTTGGTAGTAGTTTCAATGGTTGATTAACTAAAAAATAAGACAAATTACAGAATTGTGTTCACAAATTATTGGTAAATAGTATATACAGCTCAATATCCAAAGTACAATTTAGAAATTTCATTAATCAGAATCAGTTTTATTTCCAAGTAAGTTAACCCATACAAGAACTATTGGTGCATGACAGTAAAAACAAGTTTTTCCTAGCCACAGTGCTTCAACACTGCTCCTTGGGGTTTTAGGCTTGTTGTTTTGTAAAAGCAGTTTGTAACAACTGCTGATGTAAAAAGGGCTTCATACATTAATTTTATTGATTTTCTCAAGGCTAAGTTGTCAGGCTCTAGCAGCTCTCTCCTTACTCTACCTTGTTTGGGACGGCATGGCATAGGAGTGGGGGCCTAGGAGCAGGTGCGCAGGAGTGGGTGTTGTGGTACAGTTTCATATGCTCTGGTCACTTTATGTACATTATATACATCATCTCACAAAAGTGAGTACACCCCTCGCATTTTTGTAAATATTTGATTATATATTTTCATGTGACAACACTGAAGACATGACACTTTGCTACAATGTAAAGTATTGAGTGTACAGCTTGTATAACTGTGTAAATTTGCTCTCCCCTCACAATAACCCAACACTCAGCCATTAATGTCTACACCACTGGCAACAAAAGTGAGTAAACCCCTAAGTGAAAATGTCCGAATTGGGCCAAAAGTGTCAATATTGTGTGTGGCCACCATTATTTTCCAACACTGCTTGAACCCTCTTGGCCATGGAGTTCAACAGAGCTTCACAGGTTGCCACTGGTGTCCTGTTCTACTCCTCCATGACAACATCACGGCGCTGGTGGATGTTAGAGACTTTGCGCTTCTCCACCTTCCGTTTGAGGATGGTTTAGGTCTGGAGACATGCTTAGCCAGTCCATTACTTTTACCCTCAGCTTCTTTAGCAAGACAGTGGTCGTCTTGGAGGTGTGTTTGGGGTTGTTATGTTGGGGTTGTTAACTGTAGCTCCCCAGTGCCTGCAGCACTCATGCAGCCCCAGACCATGATACTCCCACCACCATGCTTGACTGTAGGCATGACACATGTCTTTGTACTCCTCACCTGGTGGCCGCCACACATGCTTGACACCATCTGAACCAGAAACGTTTATCTTGGTCTCATCAGACCACAGGACATGGTTCCTGTAATCCATGTCCTTTGTCTGCCTGTCTTCAGCAAACTGTTTGCGGTCTTTCTTGTGCATCATCTTGACAAGAGGCTTCCTTCTGGGACAACAGCCATACAGACCGATTTGATGCAGTGCACAACGTATGGTCTGAGCAGCAATGCTGGCAGCAGTCATATGTCTGTTTCTCAAAGCCAACCTCTGGATATGACGCTGAGCACGTGCACTCAATTTCTTTGGTCGACCACGGCGAGGCCTGTTCTGAGTGGAACCTGTCCTAAAGCTCTAAGGCCTTCTTGGGATGACGAAAATCCGCCAGCACTATCTTGACCTTTTGATCTCTCAGGAGGTCATCCTTTGTAGTAGAATTATGTCCTATATATTGTGGATTCTCAAAACCCTTAACTAGAAAAAGGATTAATAGATAACATTGTTTGAGAAGACTCCATGAGCATACTGGTGAAAATGTGTGAAAATAATATAAAAACGTATGTTGACATGTAGTTGTTTTTTTCGAGAAGCACATGGTATACTCTAACAGGTAGGTCTTTTTGTTTCAAATTAGAACATCCCCTGTGGTTCAAATTAATTATTGTATTAACATATAACATAATAAACAGAAACTGCATTAATTCTTTCAAAAACAATGAATCAACCAGTATCTTGATGGGGGATCACTTCATATAAAAATCTTAGATCAGATTTCATATATCAATTTAAAGGCACTCCAACACGTCTTTATAATATTAAATATTATATTCATACTTTCTATATTCCATTTTCTACATTATCTGACAATTGTTTCTAGTCACTTATGTATATTTTTTATGTTCTGTTATTATTTTAGCTTGATATATTTCTTGATTACTACAAAGATGTTGTGTGCCATGTCTTCTGAACAATTTTGAACAAATTAATTGTTCAGAATGCTGCACGTTATTCGTGCACTTGACAAATAAAAGACTTTGGTCTGCAAGGGGTGTTGTTGTCAATGCTTTAAGAACTGTTTTGGGGGTTCAGATTTGTGTTCTATGTTTATTAGTTGTTAAGGCCTTCTCTGATGGTGTACACATCTCTGTGCTCAACAGGGAAACAAAATTTCACAGTGGCGTTTTTATATGTAAACAATTGGTGGGGCACCAACCATTGAATAATCCTTAACCCTTAAAGGTCTAAGGGTCTATTGGGAGTTCAAAATCTGCCAGGCAATATCTTGACCTTTTGACAGTACCAAGAGAACTGCCTCAAATTCAAGCCGTTTAATGTGACGGCCATAAACCACTCGGCTTGTTGGACAAAAGCCAATTTGTCTTGTCGTTGAAAACTGTTGAAGGGAAAGAAAACAAGGCTGACTGTTTTTTGAACAACGTCTTTCAAACTTGGTAATATGGGAATTAAATCTGTGGAATCCCATATGAATTGTGCAAAATACAAAAGTGCTGTAAAAACAAATGCCTGGCATTTCTCAGTTTTGTACAGTGTGGGATATTTTTGTTAAGATTAGTTATCTGTGGTGTGCTGTTAGAAACAAACAGGGCCAGTGAAGCTGAACTTAGAGAGAGCAAGCCAGGCTAGCGGTGTATAAACCCTGGGCACACAGGGACCTGCAGGCCCTAGTTGATGGTCTTCCGCTGCTTGAAGAATCAGGATGCAGGTGGGTGAAGGCTTTGGATAGCCTGACTACTGGGGATGAATTGACATTGGGCGATGTCACTGCGGTAATGAATAGATGCATTGGGGATCAAGACTCCCTGGAGGTATTGAGGGCTTCTGGATTCAAGGGAAAGGTGTCGGCGCCGCACAGTTCAATCCTTTTAGAAATACTATCTGGACTGAGGTCAGACGGAAGTATCCAACCCAACCGCGTCCCCAGCTGATGAAGACTTTATGATTAACTGAGGATGAGAGTGTCCCTGTATACATGAAAAAAGCCAGGACCCTGTGAAGACAGGCCTGGAACACAGAACCTGACAAGAACGAAATGAAGCACATGTTCTTGCACCAGTGTATGAGGGGACTGCCGGACCATGTCCGTGTTGAGTGTGAAAAGACTGTTGGCCTCACCGCCAAAAGTGTACCTGAATTTACTGAGATTGCACGGCACCATGTAGAGAGGTGGAGAGAGGGTAAACGAAAGGACGAGGAGGAATTGAAACAATTGCAGAAGAAGGTCCTGAAGAAACAGCTGACTGAAGCGAAACCCGGTAAACAGATGCCGTTGACCTCGGTGCCCAAACCCCCGGCCCCGGCCGATCCTAACCCGGATGTTGTTGCAGCTGTGGTTCAGAAAGTAACTGGCCTTATGGCCCCGCAGAGACAGTCTGATTGGACGTCATACGATTATGGTATGTATCAAGTATCAAGGAGGACCCGACAGTGAGGGAGGTTGGATTGGTTACAGTCAAAACCCGCCCATGACACAGGGCCCACCGGACTCAAATACTTGCTATATTTGTGGACAACCAGGTCATTGGTCCAGAGGATGTCTCATGACGGGACAATCGAGTTTCTGAAGGCCCCGAGGAAGAGGTGGCCAGATGCACTACCACTAGCTCTCATGTCTATGCGAAACTCCCCGAGGACTGACACCCACCTCACACCACACGAGTTATTGACTGGAAGGAGAATGCCTGGCCCACCAGCCGATAACGCATGTTTACCTAGGTTAGACATTGCTAAGATCCAATACACAGACTACATGCAGGCACTAACTTCTCTTGTCGAAAGACTATCCAAACAGGTGGTGCAGGTCCGAACCCCCGTGCAGACTATGCCGGACGAAAACACAGAGATCCTGGTGGGCGACTGGGTAAGGGTAAAAGCCTAGGTGGAAGGGGCCGTTCCAGATAAAAGAGGTGGCCACTCACTCTTTGCGAGTTAACACGGACAAAAAGCTTACGTGGTACCACTGAACACATTGTGCAAAGAGCCCAGAACCAGGGAAAAGTTAGACAGGATGTTGGGAATCAAAGGGATCAGGCAGCAGATGGGGAGCACAGTGAGTGTAGTGTTAATTCTGTTTTTTAGCTACAGGGCCAAGGCCCAACTTGGCATTGCATTAACGGAAGGGGAGTCGAATGTCATTACCCTGAGCGCTTGCTCAATCTGGAGCCAACAATAGGGGAATGGGGATATATGTGGAACAAGGGAAAATATTCCTAAATGCACTGTGTCCAAGCAGGAATGCAGGTATCTATCTATGCAATGGGAGGGGTTTTATGTTAATATGTTTTATTGCTTGTATTATTCCCTGTTTGATTCTCTGTTTGAAGAAAGCGGTTACAAATGTTGTGCAAGCAGCGGGGATGATGCCTCTGTTGGGTGCTAGGTTGGACGATGGCGATACTGAATCTGATTATCGAAGGAAAATGCACCTGAAGGATGCTGATTCCTGGTTTGTGGTGGGTGAGGTGAATGAGAAACTGTTTCTGATAATGGTGCTTGACCTTCTCTTTAAGGTAAGCGAGTTATAAGTTAGCCAAGTCAGCACAAATGTGTGTTCAGAATGGTCGGATGGATTGTGACACCCAACCGGGTGTCAAAAGGGGGAATATCAAATTTCTTAATTTCTTTTGTTTTTATTTAGGCCTGTATAGTCACGCCTAGTTGGTGTGAAAAGGGGGATTATGAGGTATGGGTTGATTTAACATTTTAACGTTTTTGTGCAAATCTATTGGTGACTAGTTTGAGCAGTAAGCTTGGGTGTCACTATATTGAACTATATTGGAGACAGTTAAGATAGTATATCTGCTGTTGAGTTATAAATCTGCTTCCCCGGGTCCGAATCAGAGAATGTCCACGCGGTCCAAGTCTTTCCAAACAAAACACCTTTATTACAGACAGCTATCTGGAGATCGTTCCCCACAGTACAGTAGAAAAAATCTGAATTACTTTCACCTGGAGACAGTTTATTACAGCCCCTCCCCTCAATCATTGGATATAATCTGTCGAGTGGGCTTCCTGGGTGGGCGTGTCCTTTTCATGCAGACCCCATCTCTGATCGCGGGGCCATCTGGTGACCTCGGCGGTAGACGAAGAGGACAGTTGAAGGGGGGTGCTGGTGCCAGGAAGTCTGCCCGGAGATACCACCTAAATTGTGTTTACCCTTCCCCTCCTGTGTTCCCTGTCCGCATCAGGGTCAGTGTGATAAGGCAACAGACAATAAACCAGGTCCCCCTATTCCCCCTTTGATCTCTTGACTCATGGCCCTACTCTGGAATGTACTACTTAACATTTTATCACCCCAGCCTGGCTTGCTTTTTCTAAGTTCAGCTTCACTGGCCCT
>JACXGK010007827.1:0-13226 GCA_016801125.1 Novumbra hubbsi
CATTCAGGGCATGGCACATGGAGAGGCCTCTAGCCATCTCCATGCCATTGTGGGCTCCCCAGTCAGAGCAGCTGCATTCAGTTGACTCTGATTGGGGAGCCTACTTAGGTCAGGTTTTCACCACACCCGGTGTGGTTTATTGTTTGTGCTTATCTCAACAGTTCACGGTTTGTCCTTTGTTTAACTCCTATTTCATGTACATACGCTACACATTATTTGTATATTGTTTTATGTTTGTTTGAACCTTTCATTTGACGTTTACAGTTCGTGTAGTTTGTTTTGTGTTATTGGGATTAAATACACCTTTTCTTTATACAAAAATGTCCGCTTTTGGTTCCACACCACTACAAAACCGTGACATTTAGTGGATCTTGGGGATGATACAGTAATTGTTGTCAATGTTATGAAGTAGATTTTCTACAGTAAGTGTTATAGGTGTTGTTGTAGTTATCCAGTAGAGATTGTGAATCTACAGTAGAAAATATAGATTTTCTACAGTAATTGTTATAGGTGTTGTTGTTGTTATCCAGTAGAGGTTGTGAATCTACAGTATATATTATAGATTTTCTACAGTAATTGTTGTCGATTTCTTCCGTTTGTTATTTTTCCTTTTTGTTCTCTTTGCTTGTAGGTGTTCAGCTATTGGTGGATTGTTTGTCAGCAGCCAAAATGCTGGCTGCTTGTGAAGAAGGTCCCGGGCTCCAGATTTCCATGTTAATGGCAAACGACTTAAGGTCTTACTGGCAGACATTTACGTAGCATGGCTGTAAGCGGGCCAGTTGGTCTCATTCCAGCCCAGTGAATAGCCTCTGTCATCCCACTGCAATAAACCATTACTATTGTAAAACTTCCCTCCCTCTCAGTCTTTCTCTCTCCCCCTCTCACTTAAATGTTTACTTTCTCCATGCCTCTTACTCTCCCTCTCTCTATATATCTCTTTATCTTGTGTTCTCTCTCTCTCTCTCCTTCTCTCTCTCCTTCTCTCTCTCTCTCTCTCTCTCTCTCCCTCACACACACACGCACACACACAAACACTCTCTATCTCTCATTCTCTCTGAGGCCCTTTCTAAGCTGTCTAATCTTCCTCTCGCGCTCGCTCCTCATCTCATCCGGTCTCTGTGAAGTGTCAGTGTTGGAGCGGAACACAGCCAGGCTGTCAGCGCTGTTGACTTTGAAGGTGTTTCCTTTTCACCGCATGTAAATGTTGTTCTTGTGTTTGAGGGGACTGGTACCTCACTAGTGAGGGCGGGTTACACGAAGCTGTCTTGATGGTTGGAGGTGAAGAAGATGTGGAGGGGGTGGAGGAAGAGAGAGAGAGAGATGGAAAGATTGAGGGGGGGCAGAGATGGAAGAGAGAGAGCGATAGAGTTATGACGTTAATAAATCAATGTAAAATCAAACAAATGTGTGGTTACAATTTGCCACAAGGAAAGACACGTTTTCTGTTGAGGACAAGAAGGGAAACAGGGTTGCTCATTTTGTCCAACGCTAACATCTGCATGAATTAATTGGCAAAAACATTTGATGAACCTGCAGTACCAGAATGGAACCTACACAAATCTAAAATCTAGGGTGCACAACCACTAGGTCCCGAGTAATGTTTTTTCCACAACATGTGGGCGACATCAAAGGAAAGCAAATGCAGGGGCTTTCAAAAGAACACACCTGAATGAGCCGTGGTGCAAACAATAGTCTTTATAAGTCACATACCTAGTTAAAGGGGTTTCACCTGGGTGTAATTCAGGTGTTTCAGAGGATTGGAAGGTCCCACAGTTGGTTAGCACAAATCCTAAGGAAAATGTAATCATGGGAAAAGCATATTCCGGTTCTTAAAAAGGTTCTTAAAAAGTACCAAACATTTCCAAGGCATCGAGTAAGCCCCAGAGCACAGTACATTATTAAATTCAATTGTTATTGAAATGCTTGTCTGAGTATTCATTTTTGCAAAGAAATAAAAATTTAAATAGGCTTGAACATCCTATTTCTAAATACAATTTAATTTCCGAGCTACAATTTATTCTGTGATAAACTATTACTATTTTACATAAGTTTCATTTATAAATAACATGCTCTCCTTCACGCATTTGTTTAATTTCGCCAATCAAAGCAACACTAATGGAGCGGTTCTACATTATTTATGAGTTATGAGTTTTTCATTATATAAATCATGTCTTCTAGTTCTTTAACCAAATCTGTCGTTATAAACGCTTCTTTTCTCTTTCTCTCTTTTACACCTGTGCATTCAAAATAACATAGTGCTCAGGTAAAACATTTACCAGTGTAGCATGGTGGTGGAAGCATCATGCTATGGGGATGCTTTTCTGAAAGAAAACCTGCGGTTGTCTGCAAGAAACCTGGGACTTGATCTCAAAAATACACATCGGAGTAGCTTAAAAACAAAAAGGTCAATGTGCGATTCACTCTGGTCGTTCAAATTATTGCGGTTGTTCATTAATTTTGTCTTTTCTAGGTTTTTTTACACTTCAGTCTACAAGTCTTATTATGTAGTGGATTTGGAAGACCTTAAGATACACAGTTTCTACCATGGACTCACACAGAGAGTGGTTTATACTCCCAGCGTGGCAGTTGACCTCTACAGAGCTTGAGACAGTTGACCTCTACAATCGGAGAATAACGCGGTCACTAGTGCATGAATACCTGCTGAGTTGAATCATGAGGGTAAATGTTAAATCATGTCCTATCTCATTCATTACCCATTAACAGTTGTTGTCTTTCTCCATTGTCTGATTAAATAAAGGATTTACATAAAAATATATAAAAAAAGATAATAATAAATGGGCCAGGCACAGGCTGTGCACAATTATTGGTAAGGGAGAAGCAGATTTCTGAAAACAGTCATTGCGATGACACTACGCTGGTATTGCAAAACATGCAAAGCATGACATGAGTGAGCAATGGATGTTCCAAAGATATAGATATTGCTAAGATTTAGTGATGATGTTTAGATCACACATTCCTGAAATGAGCTGTAGACGTGGTGGTAAATGTGTTATGGATGTGTAGTCAACGTATATCTTTACATTTGGTTTTATTTGGACTTTCATGCCTCATTGCATTTGAGAGAGAGATAGATCAGACAGACTTGTTTTGTCAGAGTAAGTAACAAAGGCAGAGTAAGGCGGTAAATTAGAGTATTTTTGGGCATGAGACAGGCAACTGCAGCCGATTTGACTCCAGCGCTAGATTGATTTGAGTTGCCATGGCACCCCAGACTTGCACTGTGCGTTTGTATGTGGCGGGTTATGGGCATGTTTTTGTGTGTGTGTGTCCGTGTTGGGGATATGGGTGCGTCATTTTGTGTTTGGGTTGTGTTTGTGTTTTGATTTATGTACTGCTGTGGTAAAATTATTATTTTCACTTCAGCATTAAGCAATTCTCTAAGTTCATAATGCAAGGCACACAACATGTACATTTGCATTGATTGACTAATTGTGACTACAACGTGTGTGTTTGTATCAATTTCCTTTGTTACGGAACCGCTCCGCGGAGCGCCATGCGTCATGGTGAGTAATGGAGCTTCTTGATAAGCAAATTTAAGTATGGTCCACTTCGTTCCCAGTGTGTGGTAATGAACTAGTTTGTGTTGATTGCTGATTCTCGGGTTTTCAGGGTGTGAGTCACAGGGGAAAAAAGGACATAACAAGATTAATATATTTATGTGTCAGATCTGCCTACTGATTCAGCTCCGTGAGTAGGGTGTGTTTGGGGAGGGTGCGCGGGTGTGTGTTTGTGTAACAACATTGCACATTCACACATTGATTTTTGACATTTGTCTACGGGAGATAAGCGAAGATGTCCACGACACCTGCACAAAGATGAGATGATGATAAGATACCATCTATAGGAACAGACAGATGTGGATATTGCTGATGACGCACATGGATTCCTATAGATGCACCAAAAGCGCATGACGCCAAACATATTCAAAATTGAACCACACTGTAAGCAGTTGTTTAACATAAGAAACGCACAGGGGAGCGAAGGCTGGCCTGTGTGCACGAATCCAACGGACAAGCTACTGTAGCTCAAATTGATGAAAAGGTTAATGCTTGTTCTGATAGAAAGGTGTCAGAACACCCAGTGCATTGCAATTTGTTGCGTACGGGGCTGCATAGCCGCAGACCAGTCAGGACGGCCATGCTGACCCCTTGTCCGCTGTCCACCAAAAGCACCTACAATGGACACGTGAGCATCAGAACTAGACCAATGGAAGAAGGTCTGGTCTAGGTATTAGGGTTGAGGTTAGGGATAGGGTTCATGTTGGGGTTAAGGCTAGGTATTTGGGTTGGGGTTGCGGTTATGAATAAGGTTAGTGTTGGGGTTAGGCTACAACACGGGTTAAGATTGTGGTTATGGATATGGTTAGTGTTGGGGTTAGGCTAGGAAATGGGTTAAGGTTGTGGTTATGGATAAGGCTAGTGTTGGGGTTAGGCTAGGAAATGGGTTAAGGTTGTGATTATGGATAAGGTTAGTGATGGGGTTAGGATAGGAAATGTGTTAAGGTTGCGGTTAAGGATAAGGTTAGATTTGGGGTTAGGCTAGGTATTTATGTTAAGTTATGGTTAGTGTTGGGGTTTAGGCTAGGTATTAGGGTTATGGTTTAAGTTAGTGTACTTAAGGGGATATTTTCACATACCTTGTGGGAGTTACCTGAACTAAAGCCACTGTGCATTCAAATTAACTAGGCGATCATATGACTTTGCTACTTTGAAGAGCGATGGTCATGTGTCTTAGTGACCCCAATGGAAGCAATGGTGCTGCTTTTCCATTTAATTAAAAAAAGACAAGGCGCCTTCTGTTGACCAATAAACCGATCCTGGATTTTAGCTTGTACATGTGCAACCAAAATGTACTTCTGGGGAGTAAATGTTGTAAAACACTACTATTAAAAATTATATTTAAATGCATAAATTCTACCTTATTCCTAATGTTTTGGTTTAACCATTCAGAAACTGTAGGAAAAGCTTTAAATGTTTTTCAACACATTAACTTTTCTGGAATTCATGCTTTGGACATAAGAGGATTGTCAGCATTGTTTTTAATACAAAAAAGGGAGATTTTCATTACGCATTTGCTTTAAAATGTCATAGAGCTCCTCAGTACCCCTTGTGGCCTGGCTACCAGTGATATATTTACCTGTCATAATAAGCTGTGCTGAGATCCCTTTGGTGTGTGTGTGTGTGTTTATATGTGTTTTTGTGTTTGTCCAGATCTTGGTCTCAAAGTGGTGCTCTTCGTCATGTATGATCATATTCGTTGTCATTTGTCAGAATCTTCTTCCTAGGCTAGGAAGGATCGTTTCTCTGCTCTTATTGGTCTCTGAACCTATCCAGACAGATAAGAGACAGTGGGCCGTGCTCTCGCATAACACTACAGAACACCACGCAGTTGTCTCACACAGGGTAATATTAGAAAGAAAATCCCAGAATAGCCTAACTGTTTCAATGGTACTTCCTGTAAATTCATTTTCAGTCTGGCTGTAGCCCTTGCCCATTGTCATACTTCATTCAAAAAGCTAGTTGCATACCTTACTAATCATTTGAGATCCATTCCAATGGCTACGTGTTCTTTACTGATTGTATTAACATTTAGGAAGACAGGACTTACATTTATCTTAAGCAGGCATTGCACAGCACTGCATCCGGGCCATTACATTTTGGCCCAGTAGTACCGAGGTTGTGATCAGTCTGAAATACATTGAGTGCTTCAGTGACTGCCTTGTTTTTTATAGTGCATAAGCACTTGATACTTTGATTACATTCATTAGTGACCAAAGTGTCTCCTCGGTTCGCTTGTTTAGTCCTTTTAATAAGTTTAGGAGAAGTCTTTGTTTTAACCTGAATTTAAACACAAACACTCTTTAATGTAAGTTGTTTTACATTTCCACCTAAATAGAAATACTAAATCAAATATATTTGTATAAGATGGCCTTCAACTGGACTGAGTTGGGAAAGAAGGCCTTTATGTTTTCTGCACTATCTGCTTGGAGTATCCTACAGAAAAGTTTTAAACTCCAGGACCATGTCACTTTGACTGAATTTAAGAGCATTGTATGTTGGAGTCTGAGTCTATTGAAATTTGTAAATGTTTTAATTCATAACAGGACTTTTTCACTTTTGATGTATTATACTTTGAGCTTGTCTGTTGTCTACTTTCTGTTTTTGATGTGTCCGAACATTAGAGGCTGAAGTAAATTTGATTTCGGCTTCCAAAACAAAGCATACGGCACCAGGTTGCAGAGCAACAAGAGAACAGCATGGCATAATCGACAAAGGAGTGCTTCAAACAGGATTGTGTTTATTAGCGCACATTGCAGCAAAATGTTTTACAATTGCAAACCCAAAATGTTGTTTCTTTCTGGAACAGTTCCAGGGATATCCCTAGCCTTAATTCCAGCCTTGTTCTCATGTATTTGTGTGTATTTGTTTTTGTTTCTAAGAAACTATTTTGTACTGCGGCCATTCTTGGCCAGGTCTCGCTTGTAAAATAGATTTTTAATCTCAATGGGACACACATGGTTAAATGAAGGTTAATGAAAAATTGGCCTTCAACAATAACTATAAATGCTGCATAGTAAAAAAAATATATGTTTACAAAAAAGTCCCAAAAATTTACCGGTAGCTGCTCTGTATGTTTATGAGTAGTTAATTGTAAACAGAATTGATTGCTGATGTGTACTCACCAGCGCAAATCCTGGGTATAAATATAACAAGACTGGATTTTAATTCTATTCAAGTAGACTGTAGGGAAAAGGTTTGAAATGATTGGATCACTTTTTAAAGCCGGTACCTCAAATTTACTCATAGTCCTAGTGGACGTTAGCTTGATTAGCACTTTCAACTTTGGAATCACTTCTGCTTTTGGTCAATCAGATTACAAAAACTGTAAAAACAATGTTTTTTTAATATGTAAAAATAGATTTTAGATGTCACAGTGTTTACCTACTCAATTCAATGTGTTCTCACTTGAAGCACAGTTTAGTGAATTGTGTAGCATGTTAGCAACTAGAAAGTCACAACTCAAGAGATTTCACTTCCGCACTCTGCCATTGGTTGGTTGTGGAGAGATTATCATGTAGCTTAGTGAAACCAATGGAAAACAAGTTTGCTGCTTTTCCATTTGCCAATGGAATCAAGCGATAACATAAACATGATCACACTCATTGACTGTACAAATGTGGCACTGTTTTATTATTAGCAATAAATCCACATGCTACACAATTAGCAACAAATAACATTCTGCACGCTTCACTAAACTGCACCTTACAGAATGACAAAATCACTGTAACTGCATTTGCAAGGCTGTCCTTCATAGTCATATGCCATAGGCTCTGTGACTTAATTTCAGTGAAAATTACTCCTTGATATCTCACCAGAAGGTTCCAAATAACATTTTACTATTGCTGCAAAAACATCAAAGCACACATTTTCCTTTCTGTTTCACAGCTGCAATTCCTTACATCTCACTGTTGCCTGCTTACAAATAATGTTGTTTGGAACCAGTCAAAAAAAGCAGCAAGGTTACCTAGTCTGGGTACTTTCTGTTTTTAATGTGTCCGAACATCAGAGGCTGAAGTAAATTTGTCAATTTTGGCTTCCAAAACAAAGCATACGGCACCAGGTTGCAGAGCAACAAGAGAACAGCATGGCATAATCGACAAAGGAGTGCTTCAAACAGAATTGTGTTTATTAGCCCACATTGCAGCAAAATGTTTTACAATTGCAAACAAGAAATGTTGTTTCTTACTGGAACAGTTCCAGGGATTAATCCCGGATTTCAGTCCAACTTGTTTTCCATTTGGTGCCTGCTGAAGAACACATGAAATCCCAGACAGTCAGTGTCTCCTGTCCCTGGCATTATTAGAATTAGCAGAGTCATTATAGAGGTGATTATCTTAATGATCCTGGCCATACGGGCCCCCGGGAACACCGTGGAAGGGCTCCGAGCTGTTTGCCTTCTTCTGTTGCACGTTCGTCAACCTCAGTTTTTCAATCTTTATTTCAGCAGAGGAGGTCATGCTGAGGCCAAAGGTCTCTTTTGCGCTTGACCCCTGCATTGACAGAGGTTTAGGGTGGTCATATACAACCCACATTGGTGGAGATTGGATGCATTTTATCTGACTGGTGGTGCTGGACACTATCTCTGGTCCGGTTCATTAGTCTGAGTTCTGCTACTGACGCCTTGTATTGATATGCACTGAACGCTGCAGACCAATTTGTTGGTGACTGTATTCAATATACTCACCCTTCCTAGGGCTAGAGCAAGGGAGGCTCTAGTTGGTGCTTATTAATGGAGAGTAGTGCAGAAGACTGAAGCGTGAAGATAGACTGTCACCAACTTGGGGACTGATTAGGTGCTCATCGGTTGTCCCTTAGTGGACCATAGCTGCTACGTCCCGGTAGGACACCTTCAATGTCCAGAATAACATTTGTTTGTGGCTTTAATGCAACATCCTGCTTTTGGTCAACAGTGTGTGACAGTGTCGGTCTGTGGACTTTTCCATCTCCATTTGTTCCCTAATAACTAACAAACAAGATCAATGTTAGGAGTAAATGATGTTGACAAGATTCCCAGGAAATCTCAATTTTTATTATATCAACTCTGAAAAGTTACAGAATGATTGTTCCATGTCCCCAGTTGACGTATTGGCACCCTTTATGAAGCCGAGCAAATGTGAATGAAATATTCTTACCCAATCCAGTAAACCATAGCTAAACCTGAGCTCCGCCTCCTAAGAGCAAAGCTTCAAAAAGCTTGTCTCTCCACAAATGAAGAATCTCTTATTTTGTTAGTCATTGTACATTAGCATTTATATGATGTAAAACACATATTCCTATTCTCTACATAGATAGTAGCCTATATTAAGATATTTATTCCCAATAAGTGCATTCTTAATCTGGATTTGGTAAATTGTTATCAGAATCAGGGTCATCCAATTCAACGTTGCTTTGAAAAACCAAGACCAAATTAAGATGGATTACCTGATCCTGGATAGCAAAACCCGGATAATTTGGATCCTGATGAAACTTTTTGAACAACTGGGCCCAGGTTCCCAGACTGCTGAGACTTCTTGGCTTCCCCACTTGCAGCGTTCGGCTTCACCCACCTTCTGAGAACATTGGGTCCTCTACACAGCACAGATGGACTGCATCTTTGTATCACTTGTTTTAATTTTACTTATTGGAATGTGTATTTAGTGCCTGCGTTTTAGAACACTCTTTTGCATGTTATTGGTGGTAACAGTAGGCCCATTGGCTTCTGTTCAGTTTAAGCTCTATCTAAATATATAGGTTGTTTGTGGGTATCCACTTTGGACCAAAGCTGCACCTTTTTGGATATATAGCTCTGGACGAATGCACCTTTTTCTTTTCTTTCGAAATAATTTGATAAGGAATGTTTTAAGTGTGGAACAGAAGGGTTCAACTTACATTTTCTGGAAATCGAAAGAAAAGGAAAAGTATTCTTTTAATTTTCCCAGAGCTGTATTTTGTTCTTTCTAGTTTAAAATAATGTTTTGTTTGATTCTACATCTCTGCCTACATCACCATCTACCCATACCTTACATTTTGAATTACAGTTTTGTCTGGAAAACACAGGTCTCACAACAATTCCCACCACTAAAGCGTATTTAAAATAAAACAAAAAATAAGCCCTATCTTCCATGAAATTCTAAAATGATTAGTTGCTCTCCATCTCCATTAACCCTTTTGATGCCTTTCACCGGTTCCTGTTTCCCCGGGGTATAAATATGAGGGTGTATGTGAAATCCCTTTGTCATCCATCAACATGGGTAAAACCATAAAGCTGTCAGCTAAAAGGAGACTGATGGTAGTTGACCTGCAGAGATCAGGTAAAGGACATGAACAGAAAATACCCTAAAAATACATCAAAGTCAACACAAATGGCTGTGGGACCACAAAATCATTGTTTTTCAGTGGCCAGAAATGTGCTGCATGGGAGAGTGGTCCAAGATTTATTAAATATTCTGTTGAAATAAAAGTGTCCAGCTCCCCCTTATGTGGCTTGTTTGAGAATGTGTTATTTGATGTAACACCTTGTGTAGTGGCCTTGCATGCCACAACGCCTAGAACGTCCATATTGTATATCACACTGTTTTCATTCAGACATGTATATACTGCATAATAATGTGCAGTTATTAATCACTGTTCCTGAGATCCTGGCTGTTTATGATGATTTGTGAGGTCTGGTATGATGTAAGCTGAACCGTTGGTGTACAGTTCAAAGCTGACGAATGGTTATAGAGATTGCGACGTTGATAAACACCGACCAAGTTGGGAGAATTCACCCTCGCAACATACCCGATTTTACAGGCTTATGAGTGATTCATAAAACTGTCGAGTCACCAACGTGACACGTTTATTAGGCCTTCAGGTCTGTATTTAAAGCAATCTTGGCACACCACAATGGCCCTCATTAGAGGAAGGTCCGGTTTTCAGGGGAAAGGGATAGAGAGTTCCTCTTGACGCAGCGTTTTGTTTTTGGACATTAACAAGGTGAAATCTAACTCCTCCTCGTTTACTGGATGGGTCGCACAATGCCGAATGTCCTGTCAATCAAAGCCCCAGCCTGAATGCCAAGTCATTCCAATGATGTAACTATTGAGGATGTGCGCTAGGCTGATGCCCAGAAAGGAGTGGATAATAAATGAAAGAAACGGGATGTTTTTCTGAGGTAATGGGATTTCGGTTAGGGTAATGGCTTCATTTGATAAACACATGTAGAAATTATTTAAAATCCTACTTGTAAGATAGGCAAATGAACCTTCCTTTAAACTCTTCAAAATAAAGGTATTTAAAGTGGAATGTCTTATTTGTTCAAGGGAACAATTAATTTTTAAGTACATTTTATGTATTTACGTATTTTTTCTCTTTCTATAATTTTTTCCCCATCGGGCCTTACTTTGCTGAGAACCACTTCGCTGATAATAGGTTGTATGGTTTTCCCATCTAGCTATTTTAGGATTAATGCCCTAACTGTTGCTCTGGACAAGCACGTCTACTAAAAGACTGAAAATGAATATGTCCTTAATCTTGAATAGACAGAGATAGGCAAGAAGACTTAAAGGGGAATGCTCATTAAGCCTGTTGGTCCCCCACACCTTTAAGATATAGGCTTAGTGGTATGTGTATGACTCATTTCCAATTGTCAGCGTCACACTGCTCACTGGAGCCCAGAGCCTACGTCAATTCAACCCCCCTGATGATGTAAACTGGGTGACAACCTCACCTGTTCTTTATGTTAAGGTTAATTGAGTTTGTGGACATGTTCTGGTTATGTGAATGGTTTTAATACGTCAGAACACCGGAACACTTTTTAACTGGGTTTAAGAGAGGCGAATCCCTTTACATGGTTGAATACACAGACTGATTAATATGTTTTATTTGGGGATTAAAGCAGACACATTTATTGTTTTTAGATATGCAGCCCAATTCTGATCTTATAACTAATTACATGAAACATTTTCGCTGTCATATAATTTTCAGAACTCATCTGATTGGTTAACAGACACATTTTAATTGGTCTGCCTGAGTGAACAAAGTCCTGTTGCCTCAGTGATTTTCAAAACAATATAGAAGACCATTTAAAACAAAGCATTTATGAACATACCAACATCTGAATGTGAAGGGAGATATTTCATTAAGACTTTTTTCGAAAATGTCTTCTGGTTCAGTAAGTTGTCACATTGGCCACACGATGGCGGTATCGCACCACACCAAGCCATTTTTACTCCACATCGCCCTGTAGGCCCTGCTCAGATGAGTTTGTGTTCCCTATGTTGAATTCCGTTGGATTCTGTCTGAGTTACAGTAGAGCACCCCTTAGGTCTTTTGGTCAATAGGTGACATATATTTTTACTTTGAACGGTTTTGACCGGTTTTGATCAATTTACGATTAAGGCCCTGGTCATTAAAGCAACGTTTAGTATAGTCGGGACAGTTGATGTAGAGGTATGTGTATTCCAACACATGTCCAATGCTTTTCTGGTTTTTAGCACGCTGCTCGCTTAACCAGGAAATCTATAACTAAATTCTTGTGGATCCGAAAGAAACAGACTCCTGGCCCTTCTACCTAGGCTGACACAGGCGCTCAAGCCGCCACAAGGTGTCGCTAGAGTGTGACATGGCATGACAACCATATTAGATTCGTAACCCCACCACCTGGACCGCCCTCAGAGTTCACCGCTGCAACATTCAATATGCCCAAGAGTCTAAGATATGTTTGATTTGTGGGCTCAAATAAAGTATTTCAAATTTGTGTGCACCCGCAATGTTAGCTTCTATTGGATTCTGTCTGGGTTCAGTAGCGCTTACACCAGAGGTGTGAGAACCCTTAGGTCTTTGCCCTGACTAACTCCCTTGGTGACTAACACTTCGACCTAAAACTGGACAGAGAGAGAGAGAGAGAAAGTGTGAACGTTACATGAAAGCACACAGTTAGGGGGTCATATGTTTACTCTTGTGTCACACGTTCTAGCACCACCGCTTTCGGTTCCTTCCACCTCCCTCCCTCTCAGCTTGGTAGCCTGTGCTGATGGGCAGCGCCACTGTGTAAATGTGTGTGAATGAAGGCTGCACAAAGAGCACCGAGAATGGCCCGAACGCAGGCCTCGCCCTCGTCCTATGAGGAACAGACAGAGAGCGAGAGAGAAAGTTGACAAGTACGTGCGCACATTCAGTCAAACGGACGCATAGGAAAGTGCAGGGCCACGAGTGCGCACACACACAAATACACACACACAAATACACACACACACACACAACTAAAAAAGAATTGCAGGGAATGTTTTCTGTGACTACTGGTTGCTGATGGTAACCCGGAGAAATGGTGTTCATTAAGTATGTAGACGCTGGCTTGTGCCCTCCTTTCCTTTCCTTCACTCTCTTCTTCTCTTTTCAGCTCCTGTCTTCTTTTGGCTGGGGGCAGATCTTTTTTTAATTTTTTTATCACTGCCCGTTGATCGTTGAGGTTGGATGGCCCAAGGGCTAAAGAGAGGGATCCCTCCCGATCTCTGCATCCTTATCTATCACACGGCATGGATATCGTTTCGCCTGTCCAACCTTGGTTGTTTTGTCAAACTTCAGTCTCCAGTTCATCTGAATGCTTGATGAAAATGTTTTTTTCATCTAAAATCGTCGGGTTTGTGACGGGTAGTACCATCCACTGCCTTGTCATCATGTTGATTG
>JACXGK010007827.1:13326-24222 GCA_016801125.1 Novumbra hubbsi
CCCCCCCCCCCCCCTCTTGCCTCCTCTCCACGCTACCCTTGTTTGCCATGCGTGCTGCCTCATATTTCTACCCCAGCAAATAAGAAATCCATGGATAGCCAGCATAACAGTTAATGACCCAGATACAATTGAAAAATAAGAATAAATAAACACAGTCTGCCATTTTTCATGGTGTTTTTTGCTCATATTTACAAAGGGGACCAGCAATTGTGCAGGGGGGCACCACGCTGTGAATATTTGGTTAAGTGGCCACCATGCTTATGCAGTAATACGGTACAAAACAAACACAATCGATTCCCTCCCTCTACCCCTTCCACCCTCCTCCTCTCCTCCAGCAGTGGTTACTATAAAGATCAATTTCAGTTCACATTCTGAGCACAGCGTTCGACCATCCAGAACCCATGTAAGCCTCACTTAGAGTGGGCCAGAACTGGAGTCACAGTTCCCTGGAAGCCCTGGAACTCTAGAGAAAGTGAGTTGGGTGGCGGGGTAGGGGAGCTGGGGTTCAATACATTAAGGGGGGTGAAAGCAGCCCTTTGTGGGATTGAAGTGCTTCGTCGCACCAACCCCCCCCCCCCCTCCGACTTGGCCTCCTCTCCCTCGCTCCCTCGCTCCCTCGCTCCGTCTCCCCAACCTCCAGACTCTCTGTCTGTGCTGACACTGCCTTTAATGGGGGAGCGGGCGGCCTGTTTATTTGTGTGGCGGAGGTTAAAAACTTCCCCCTTAATTGACATTCCGGTAACACTTTCCAATAATGGGACGCAATTTCCTCAAAATTGATGTGTGTCCACCGCAGGAATAACACTGGTTATATCCTTCAGTCACCCACTGTTAACCTCCACTCTCGGACCATGAGAATTCAGTTTTTGAGTTTGTTTGTCTGTGTGTGTGAGTGAGTGTGTGTGTGAGTGAGTGAGAGGGTGTCTGAATATGTGCATGAGAGAAAAAGATGGACAGAGAGGGTAGGGTGTTGGGAGGAAGAGAGGGGGATAGAGAGGATATGGTGTGTGTATATAGGGTGAAGACATGACATTCGTACTGTATTTTCTACTGTCCTGTGACATGTACATTTACCTTCCAAGCAATTTGCCAATGAGAAGGCAAAAATATATATTTTTTATAAATCTAAACACTATTATTTTTCGCGATTACTTAAAACAGATTGTCGACCCCAAGGGTTCTTTAAAATAACAAAAATCTATCAATATTTACATCACCAGTTCTTAAGGAAATGCAGTGGGACCCTCCAAAACTGCCACTCACCCACTATTAGGACAGTGACAAACATTCCTGGTGAAGTATGCCAGTTCATATTGCCCCCACGCACAACGAGGACGATGGTTCAAAGTTGGTTCTGTTCTAGAAACTTGTTGTTTCTTGGGGTCACCATGTCTTCCAATTGGATAATGTTGCTGTGGTAAAGTAGCAGTCATGCAGTCATAAGCATAGACTGGATCTTAAATGATTTTGCATGAAGTAATGTCCTAAGATCCCTTCCAAGGTGTTCTCCAATCCATACAAAATACGTGATTCGTGGGTATGTTGCAGAGAAAAGAATTCCAATCATTTTGTCACTTAATATTTCGAAAAATACTCTTACAGAGAAATGAACCACAATATATATAACAATAACAATATGTTAGAAAATTTATAGATTTTTTGATATTGTGTTCTTATCATCTTTACAAGCGGTGGCGGTTATTTTGTAGGTGTAAAGACGGTATGTTTCTTTCAACTGTCCTGTGGCTATTGGCATCAGTACATACTTAATACTGCGCTTACAAAAGCAGAAGCACTAAATGTTGTTTTATAATGAGCTCTAGTCACACACACACACTCATCAAGCCGTGCTTGTAAGTTGTTAATACTATTGGGTTATGAACAACAGATCTTCAACTGTCCATCTGTCTTCATAGCTTGTCTAGTCAAGAATGACTGGATATCAGTGTGTGTGTGTGTGTGTGTCTGTGTTTGTACATGTGACTAATGTTTGTTTCTTTCACTCTGCGTGTCTGTTTTCAGCATGTTAGTCTCTGACTCAGAGCCATCACTCTGCGCAGACGGCGGTGGCCATAGAACAGGGCTTGTGGTTGTCAGGGCCGTGACGGTTAAGCGAGTGTGTGAGTGTGGAAACGGTCACCCCAGTGCGGTCAGGATGCAGTGGCCTATGGGAGATTTTTACTGGTTACTGTTCTTTTCATTACGGCTCACACACACACACGCATGCACGCACACACACACACGCTCTCTTTCATGTGGCCTTGAATACACGTGGGAATGAATTGCGAGGGTACGCGCTCCTACTTTAACTCCTCTGCTGACATCTGCCGATACACCCGACCACACGTGCGGGCCGGGCGACGCGCGATACATACCCCGACGCTCGCTCACGAACGCACCCACACACACACACGCAGACACTGCCGCCGTCCTCTCTCTCCCAGACGCCCTTGTGCTAGTGGGATCACACACAAAGTGGTTAGTAAACGATATCAAAGCCAGATGTTGGCCGGGCTCCCACCCCAGCACACACTGCCGACACCCACAGCAGGCACTGTGTGTTCCCGTCGCCGGAGTGCAACTGTGTGTGTGTGTGTGCGCGCACGTTCTGCATCGCTCGCTGAGCGCGCCCCTGTCTTAGTATATCCCAGGACTTGCATGTCCGCCTCTCATTCCCGTGTTCCCCCCCCGAGCTACGTGATGCCACCGTCGGCTACCCAAGCGTGCCTCCTAAGCGTGACCCTCACGGTGAACTTGGCCTGCCTGGGTCACCCCCACGTTTTGCTGCCACCCGGTGGTGCCACAGGGACATCGCGTGCGTGTGCGTTTGTGATCGCCCACCTCTACTAGGCACTCTCGTTGTTTTCTTTCATTTTTTATTATGTTTTGCAACATCTCCCGCTCGCAGCAAATTCGATCCAGACACCCAGGACGCCCTAGCACCCCCCCCCCCCCTCCAAACCCAAAACAACAACCGCACTAAAAGACCGACACCAAGGCGGGCGGATGCCACGGAGGCACCAACTGTCAAGTGCCAATCGGTTGGTTGTCTGCGACGTGTGTGTGTGGTTGTGTGTTATGCTTTGGCACATTTTGTATTTCCGTCCCTCGGGGGAATACGGATTAGTCGATTGTTCACTTATGTCAAAGCCTCTGGCCATCATCTGCCATGACTCATGTAATGATTTCAACATCAGCCCACGCTGCTATAACATGGCACTTTGCAGGCATGTTCGTGAACGTCTTACTCGTGTGATTCATGGACGATTCCCGCTAAACCTTCTCGCCGTACAGATCGAGTGTGCCGCACGGCTTGGGCCGGGCCAACGTGGTTGTCACCACCACCAGATACATCATTCTTACCTAGGCGGACGTAGGCACTTTGATTCAATAGCACCAGGCGTGATTTAATGGTCATTAATCTTGACCCGTAGCGAGATGCTAAGCTCTGCTTTTATTCAGTGTGAGGGATGGTGTGTATCATGAGGGTGCATAAAGGTGGGCTCGGTGTGGGGGTGGGTGGGGTGTTGGGGGCTGTAGAAAGGCCTGCCTTGTTTGGTTTGACAGCACTGTATACACACAAACAGCACATTGAGTCTGTGCCAGCCCCCCCCCCCCCCCTTCCCCGCCCCCTTTCTCCCTTAAATATTAGAACTTACGCTCACTTAAGGGGTCTCTGTACGTCTGTGTGTGTCTGTCTGTGCAGTGACCCCCCCACCCCCGCGCAGGGCCGCATTCAGTCGTGGGCTCCGGGCTTCATTTTTAAAAATAGATTTCATCGATTCGATTACTCTTTTCAGCAGTGGGTATTTCAGTTCCAAACCGTAGGCCGTGTTTCTTTTTTGCACATTTCTGGGGAAAATAAATCCTGTTATGCTCAACCAGCCAAAGAAATAGAAACCCTACATCCAAATCCCAACCAGAATCATTTCCAATCAGATTATATGTTATGCCAGACCAACAGAAGAATGTTACTTAAAGCTCACATACAACCACATACAATAGTTTTTTTTTTATTATGAAATAAATATATAATATATGTGAATCCGTTCATGTACACATTTATAGTATCATCCTGCTGTTTAGTTAACAGGTGGTTTGATGTGGTGAGCGAAGTCCTATTAGTGTCTATGCACATCTGGCCTCTGCACGGGGAAAGCAATGTTTTAGGTAGCCGGGTTTTTTGGCCACGATTGATCTTTACTGGGGTTGAGTGGTGTGGGAGGGGTCAACTCCGTATGGCCATGTAGGACCTCAATGGAGAGCAGGTTTCAGCCAATGGCTTTTTAGCTGCGGCCGGTGGTACGCCCGCTGTCGCGTCGTCTTGGTGATCACTATGATTCATCATGATGGTGAATGATTCAACCAAGCTAACAGCTGATTACTGAGATGTTAATTGGGAGATGTGTATGTGGGTGTTTCAAGTTATTTTTGCCACCCCATGGTACCTGGGCTCATCACCATCAGCAACGAGACTGACTGTAGGGATGTCACATGTGAACTTGTGTAGCAACTGCTTTGCGTGTTTACATTCTGTTTACCCGGAAGTGATCCACAGACAAAGGAGCTGGACACATTTAGCCAAGAATATAGTTTTGGGAGAATGCTGTTAAGTGGAAAGATGAAGTCAACCAACATCAACACTATCCTTACCTGTATGTTAGCTTTGTTGGGTGCTGGTGAATGAGTATTTAAAGCTGCTTTTATGCAGTTATATCTTTAATTTATGATATCTCCAATGTTTTCAATGTACCTACTGTCTTTTTGTTTGCCCCAAAGACGGTAGCTACTATGTATTTAAATCCCCAGATTATTTAACTTTGTGGTGTCTATCTTAATACCGTACAGTAACATAGCTCGCATCATAGCTATACATGCTTGTGGTTCGACAGCTGCTAATTAAATAAAACCTTTGAAACAATTTCCCATACTCGCTATTAACCAAATGAGCACATATGTCTTTAGGGGTAGCTTGTATGTTTTTAGGGCAGCTCCTATTTTTTTAGGGGCGGCATGTATGTCTTTCGGGCAGCTCCTATGTCTTTACGGGTAGCTTCTATGTCTTTAAGGGTAGCTCCTATGTCTTTAGGTGTAGCTTGTATGTTTTTAGGGCAGCTTCTATGTCTTTAGGTGTAGCTCCTATGTCTTTTGTGGTAGGTTGTATGTCTTTAGGGCAGCTCCTATGTCTTTTGTGGTAGCATGTATGTCTTTAGGGCAGCTCCTATGTATTTTGGGCAGGTCTTATGTCTTTAGGGGTAGCGTATATGTCTTTAGGGGTAGCGTATATATCTTTAGGGCAGCAACTTTGTCTTTAGGGCAGCTCCTATGTCTTTTATGCAGCACCTATTTCTTTAGAGCAGCTCATATGCCTTTAAGGGTAGATTATATGTCTTTAGGGCGGCTCATATGTCTTTAAGGGTCACTTATATGTCTTTAGGGCAGCACTTATGTCTTAGGGGGTTGCTCATATGTCTTTAGGGGTATCTTGTATGTCTTTTTTCACTTATGTCTATTGATTTAAGCCCCAATATGACTTTAAGATGGATCCTATCTACGAACAATTCACTCTATATACTTAAGGGTTCTGTCTCTTTAAAGTGACTGCCTTGTTTTTTGCCCCAGACTTGTACAGGGCCAGGCTGTGCTCTGTTCATAGGGTCCATTTTATTCTTAATAAAATGGTACTCAGTGGCCGGAGGACTGGCAGACGCCCAGCTGCCAGGACAGAGAATGCAAGCCTTCATCTATTGACAAACAGCTACTACTACTGCTGTTACAACTTCTTCTACTACTCCAACCTCTGCTACTGCTGCTACTTCCTCAACTAATACTACTATACTATTACTTCTTCTACTACCTCTTCAATTGCTACTAGTCCAACCTCTACAACTACAACTACTTTTGCTGCTACCTCTACTAGTACCTCCACCACCACAACTACGACTACTCTTACCACTACTACTATTCCTATTATTACAACTACTACCACTACCTCTACTACTATTACTACTACCACTACTACTGTCTTTACCACTACTACTACTTTCTCTACTGCTACTACTATTACCATTACTATTGCCACTTCTACTACTACTGCTGCCAGTGGGTGTTTTTGTATTTGTGTTTGAGTGAGTAGCCACTATTTTTTCCTTCATGTACCTCCCTGTGTGTGCTCATACCTCCCTATGTCTACCTGTACCTCCAGGAGAGTCTGACTGTACCTCCCGGAGAGTCTGCATGTACCTCCCAAAAAGTTTGCCCATACCTCACAGAGATTCTTCCCGTACCTCCCTGTGTCTGTCCATACCTCTAGGAGAGTCTGTCTTTATCTGCCCTTACCTTTAGGAGAGTCTGCCTGTACCTCCCTATGTCTGCCTGTACCTCTAGGATCTAGACAGACGGAAATGACAGTAAATATAAAATGTGCAAACATTTACTGAATAAGTGGGAAAGTGCATTATGCAGGAAGGAAGTCCAGAGGAGTGCATTAATGTAATGCATGACGTAGAATTTAAGTTATGAGTTTTTAGTTATGGCGCGAGAGTGAGAGTGTCAGTGGCAGTGGGGGTCGTCTGGCCTTGTTGATGAGGCCAGCTGCCGATGGGAAGAAGCTGTTCTTGTGGTTGGAGGTGTTGTCCATAAGGCCTCTGGGTCCTGGTGGTGTACAGTTCCTCGAGGGATGGCTGATTGCAGCCAAACACCTTCTCTGCAGATCTAATGATACGCTGCAGTCTGCTCTTGTCCTTGGCAGTGGCAGCAGCGTTCCAGATGGTGATGGACGATGTGAGGATGGACTGAATGATGGCTGTGCACCATCATTGTCTTTGGCAGGTTGAACTTCTTCAGCTGCCGCAGGAAGTACATCCTCTGCTGTGCTTTTTTGGTAATGGAGGTGATGTTTTGCTGCCACTTGAGGTCCTGGGTGATGATGATTCCCAGGAAGCGGATGGACTCTGCAATTGTGACTGGGGACTCAAACAGGGTGATCAGGGTAGGTGGGGCTGGGTTCTTCCTAAAGTCCACATCGACTCACTAGGTGGTCAATCTCATACCTGTAGGCGGTCTCATCCCCACCAGAGATGAGCCCAATGAGGGTGGTGTCATCCGCAAACTTCAGGAGCTTGACGGATTGATGACTGGAGGTGCCGAAGTTGGTGTACTGGGAGAACAGCAGAGGGGAAAGGATGCAGACTTGAGGGGATCCGGCATCAGATCCAGCATTAGCTGGAATGATTGTATTAAAGGCAGAGCTGAAGTCCACAAACAGGATCCTGGCATAGGTTCCTGAGGAGTCCAGGTGCTGGAGGATCAAGTGGAGGGCCATGTCAATTGCATCGTCTACAGATCTGTTGGCTCAGTAGGCAAACTGCAGGGGGTCCAGGACAGGGTCGGTGATGGCTTTCAGCTGAGACCGCATTAAAATGACTTCATGACCACAAAGGTCAGAGCGACTGTAGTCATTAAGACCTGTGATCCTTGGTTTCTTGGGGATGGGGATGATGGTGGAGGTATTGAAGCAGGCTGACACGTGGCATGTCTCCAGTGAGGTGTTAAAGATGTCTGTGAACACCGGAGACAGCTGATCAGCAAAATGCTTCAATGTGGATGGAGAGACAGAGTCTGGCACAGCTGCTTTGCTAGAAAGAGTTGTCGTTTTGTTAGGAGGGGATGGGGCCACTGGGGTGGGCAGTTTGGGACTGCCCCATGCTCCTGCTGAGGTGGGAGAGGTGGGCTAGAACTGGGGCATGGCGGCACAGGGGATGGTGTCACAACTGTCCCATTGTCTTTCAAAACGACAGTAGAACTCATTCAGGTTGTTGGCCAGGCAAGAGTCGTTGATGGAATGGGGGGCTTTAAGCTTGTAGTTGGTGATCTGTCTAAGGCCCCTCCAGACAGAAGCAGAGTCGTTAGCTGAGCATTGTTGTTGTAATCTTACAGAGTACAGGCGTTTAGCATTTGTCACCTCCTTACTAAAACTGTACTTTGACTCTTTAAAACTGTCCTTATCCCCACTCTTGAACACCTCCTGCATTTCCATCCTTCCAGCCGTCTGAGTTTAGCTGTGAACCAGGGTTTGTCATTGTTATAACTCACCCTGGTGCGTGATGGAATACAGCAGTCCTCACAGAAGCTGATGTATGACGACACAGCCTCTGTGAACTCATCCAGACTGTTGGAAGCAGTCCTGAAAACATCCCAGTCAGTACACTCTAAGCATGCTCGAAGATCCTCCACAGCCGTACTGCTCCATAGCTTTGATTTCCTTACAACTGTTTTACAGAGCTTGAGTTTCTGTCTATATGCAGGAATCAGGTGGACCTTGACGTGGTAAGAGTGACCCAGTGCAGCGTGGGAGACAGCATGATAGGCATTAATGACTGTTGTGTAACAATGATCCAGAATGTTTGCCTCCCTGGTTGGGCATTTCATTAATTGTCTCTATTTGGGCAGTTCGTGGCTGAGGTTTCCCTCAAAAAGTCCCAGAGGACAATAACAAAGAGTCAGGGTTTTCCCGCTCCACACACAGTATCTGGTCGGTGAGCATGCGCTGTGCCTCCTGCACGTTGGCCTGCGGTGGAATGTAAACAACAACCAGAATGAATGAAGCAAACTCACGGAGAGCCACCTTCTGTAGAGTCTGCCCATACCTCCTGGTGTGTCAACTTGTACCTCCAGGAGAGTCTGCCTGTACCTCCTGGAGAGTCTGCTCAGTACCTCTAGAAGAGTCTGCTTGTACCTCCTGGAGAGTCTTCCCAGTACATATAGGAGAGTCTACCCGTACCACCAGGGGAGTCTGCCCCTACCTCCTGGAGAGTCTTCCCATACCACCAGGAGAGTCTTCCCGTACCTTGCATATCACCAGGAGAGTCTTCTCGTACCATCAGGAGAGTCCTCCCTTTCCACAAGGAGAGTCTTCCCTTACTCCCAGGAGAGTCTTTCCATACCACCAGGAGAGTCGTCCCGTACCACCAGGAGAGTCTGCCCCTACCTCCTGGAGAGTCTTCCCATACCACCAGGAGAGTCTTCCCGTACCTCCCATACCACCAGGAGAGTCTTCTCGTACCATCAGGAGAGTCCTCCCTTTCCACAAGGAGAGTCTTCCCTTACTCCCAGGAGAGTCTTTCCATACCACCAGGAGAGTCGTCCCGTACCACCAGGAGAGTCCTCCCGTACCTCCAGGAGAGTCTTCCCTTACCCCCAGAAGAGTCTTCCCATACCACCAGGAGAGTTTTCCCAGTACATATGGGAGAGTCTTCCCGTACCACCAGGAGAGTCTGCCCATACCTCCTGGAGAGTCTTCCCATACCACGAGGAGAGTCTTCCTGTACCTCCCGTACCACCAGGAGAGTCTTCTCGTTCCATCAGGAGAATCCTCCCGTTCCACAAGGAGAGTCTTCCCCTTACCCCTAGGAGAGTCTTTCCATACCACTAGGAGAGTCGTCCCGTACCACCAAGAAAGTCGTCCCGTACTACCAGGAGAGTCTTCATGTACCACCAGGAGAGTCTTCCCGTACCACCAGAAGAGTCTTCCCCAAAAATGTGGTCCCTGCCCCTCTCATCCTCCAAATCCACTTTCAACATCAATCCACTCTCTTACTCGACCCCCTTCCAGACCCCCCCCCCACTGCTCTCCCTCTCTCATTCACTGTGAATGGTGGGAACAGAGCGCCCATTAAGATGCATATTTAGAAGGGCAGCCCTCTCCCCCTCCCTCCCTCTCTCCTCCTACTAACAACACACACCTTCTGTAATGACCCTGATGCACGAAGAGGGCCTGTCACTAAATGCCCGCACAAACACACGCATACACTGAGGCTGTCTTGTTGGATAATCCTTCTTGGAGTGTGCGCCTCTCATCTCTCTCGTTTCGAAACTCAGGACTACCCTTAGACACCCGAGCAGTCTGGCTGCCCTGTGAACACCTCACCCTATTCTGTGGCAAGAACACACTGGAGAAAGATTTCAGGGGAGGAAGGGAGGTTGCGGAGAGCGTGAGGGAGGAATAGGGGATTAACAGTCAAGGCTAATTAGGAGGCTAAAGGACAGATATGGGAAAGGAGGAAGTGATAGAGGGAATGATGGAGAGGCAATGCGAGGAAGACGTAGAGAGGCAATGATGAAGAGACGAAAAGAGAAAAGCGGCAAAATAGTGGGAATGACGGAAAGACAAAAAGAGGAAAGCGAAGAGAGATTGAATGATGGAGAGACCGAAAGAGAAAGATGGAGAGAAAGAGAGAATAATGGAGAGACAAAAAGGGAAAAAAGGTAAAAGAGGGGATGATGGAGAAACAAAAAGAGAAAGAAGGTGAAAGATAGGGAATGATGGAGAAACAGACAGAACACTGAATTACAACAGTATGATGCATAAACAGTATCAGCATAAATACAACAACATGTTTCAGAGAGCTGACTGACCAATCAGCAGAAACCTATAAGCAAGTATCTACTGCCTACTGACCAATCAGCACTAACCACTTATCAGCCCACTGAACCAGCACAGAATGAATGCCGGGCCAGGCATTAAGAGACGGGATGGCCAGGTCATGGAAAGCTCTCCGTTGAACCATATAACTCTGTCTGTTTGAACGGATGATGGGTGGATGGCTGGGGATAGACAGATGGTGGGGAGCAAGGGATGATGGAGGAGAGAAGAGAGCGTTGTCTCCATTACAAACCGCCCCATATACCTTAGGCTGGGCACTACCTCTGACCCGGGCCAAGAATAAGGGCTCCATTGAGGACTCCATCCTGTTTTGTCTTTCGTCTCCTGATAATGCCACACATCTGAGCGAGGCTTGGAAACAATGAGTCATATGTCGCCATGGCCACCATCATTGGGCCCATTGGATTCTGGGAACTGTGTGTTGGCGGTTGTCATTTATCCCCCCCCCCCCC